>VDFB02004567.1:0-18850 GCA_007258455.2 Sequoia sempervirens | reverse complement strand
TTTTGTTTTGCCATAATCTCACCCACAAAACTAAATGACAGAGTCATTAGGAAAATCCTTCATTTTTTCTTTTCTTGGCCTAGTAACCAATGCAAAGAAATGGGATTTTATGACAAATATAGTCTCTGTCCTGGGCAAGGACTAACAATCGTTTCTTTGAAGTCCTCATCTTGGATTATGATTTTTTCTTTATAAGTTTCGCTTTCAATAGAATATTAGTAACAATCAATCTCCCAGGGGAGAGTACATGTAATTGGGTTGATTTTGGTCACGATTCATTGTCTGTATACAAGCATACTTTTCATACATTTTTGTACCTGAGATAATTTTGGAATACATTGATGTGTTTTTCATTTTTTTCTTCGATCTTGTTATGACTGAAATCCTTTTGTATTTAGCAAAGGATTCAATTAATTTGAATAGATTTAAAATCAAGATTCAAGTTCAATCCTTGTGATCATTTATATGTTAGGGATTGAGTTAACCATGGTCTCAACTCTCAAGAATAAACAAAACCAACATAAGCAGACAAACAATAGCAGCATGAATTGATGAATTTGACATAAATAACCTTTTGTGAGCAAAAAATTTGGGGAAGTGTGCGATAATACATCTTTCTTTTTCTGCATCATGGCTTGGATAAGGGCTCCCATAGCAAGCTACATATTCTCAGTCAAAAACCTAAGCAACTCAACTTGACCATGTTTCTTGCTTGTGGCCAAGGATATGATACAAGTGTATTGCAGCATTTTAACTTAGAAACCAGGTTCAAGATGGGTCAAACTTATAGTTCCCTTGGAATTGATGGTCACGAAAACTTTGTTGTCTCCCATCATCACCCCTCTATGGTATAATAATTGCATCAATTAGCTTAAGTTTTTATAGTATATTATGTAGAGTGGTTCATTCCTGCCGTGGAGAAGTTATAGTTTTAAAACTCTGAGTACTTGCCCAATTTGCAAGCTAGGGTGAATTTCTAGTAAGTACTCACCAAGTTTTGTAGAGTTTCTGGCAAGTATTCCCTAGAAACCTGCCAACTAGCAGATTTCCTTTTCCAGTTTCTTTCTAAAATCTTTTAATTTTTTTTCTTGTTGATATGAATGATTTTTCAATGGTTTTACTATCTATGCATCATCTAAATTCATTTCTTATACATTTTATCAGTATTTTGTATGTTGTTTAAATACATTTTATGAATTTTTATATATATTTTTTTAACTTGTTGAGTTTTTTCTATGTTTTGTTGATTGGTTTTGGAAATTTCCATGTTTGAGTCAAAATTTTGAGCTGTAAAGTTTTTGCCAAGTCCAAGCTTTAAATCTATGGGAGAATGAGTGATCTTCCTTTCATAAAATTTGGCAAGGACCAGTGGAAATGCAAAATTGAGTGAACCTGTACAACAAACCATACTGAAAATTATAGTCAAGGGAAGGTGTTTCGTGCAACAAAGTGGATGTTGTAAAGCATGAACAATGAGGCCACATTGAGTATTAATGGAGTAGCAAGATTTCCAATCATTAAATATTGCACATCAAGTATTCAAGATGATAACTACTTGAGGAGGATGACTAAAAAAATCTGCCACCCTACCCTTTTTATGATGCCCCTATAGATTTTATCAGCAAATGACATTGTTGAATGTAAGATGCCCACTTCAAAAATCAATGTTGAATCTTTGCTTGGGAGTTCAAAAAATGAAAGGGTTGGTGATTAATATGCAAAATTACATCCATAGCAAGAGTATAATGATGCCATTATTTGATTACTTGGATCAAAGCATCAATTTTTTTGTCATACGTGCTGCAATTGAGCTTGGTTTGTGACAATGCTCTATGGTGATACACCAACATGTCCTCCTTGCTTAAGTATTGCGATTATTTCATATCAGGAAGCTATCAGTTTCAAGTTCAAATGCTTGTTGCAAGTCAAGTGAGTGAGACATGGAGAAGAGAAAAGAGCCTTTTTCAAATGACAAAACACCTGAGTGGCCTATGGGTTCCAATTAAGATTCATTTGATTAGTGAGCTAATGAAGAGGATAGGCAAAAGGTATGTAGCTATGAATGAGCTTTCATAGAAGTTCATTCCTCGTAGAAAACTCTTTAGAGTTGAAATGTTAGATGAAATGGACCACTCTTGAAGAACTTTTACTTATGTGTGACCACATGTATTACATTCACATTAATGAGGAAATCTAGGTACTTAACCAAGGTTTCACCAAAAAAGGACTTTGACATCTTTGCTTGGAGATGATGTTGAAGAAGATGATCCAATTGTTGGTGTATTGACCCGGTAGTTATCCTAGGACTTGCTCTAGACCAAGATGTCGTCAAAGTAGATAAACATTTTCCAAGATGGGATAAAAAACATCATTTATGATGCACATGAATGTGGAAAGTGCATTGATGAGGCTAGAAAGGAATGACCAACAAGTAGAGTCCAAATATGGTCTTAAAAGATGTCTTCCACAAATCACAAGGCTCCATATAGACTTGGTGATTTCTAGAAGTCAAATCAAGCTTAGTGAAGTACTTAGCACCTTCAAGCTAGTTGAATTGATTATCAATCTTGGGAAGTGGGTATCGGTTCTTCACAATGATTATGTAGAGAGAACAATAAATTGCAACTAATTTTCATTTGTTATCCTCTTTCTTTGAAACAACTGAGGGAGATCTGCAAGGAGGATTGAGAGTTTGGATCCTGCTCTCTTTGAGCATCTTCTTGATTTGTCTCCCCATCTCGGCATTACAATGGGAGTAAAGTGGTAAGGCAATCAATTGGGAAATTGTGAACTTGATGCTAGTTCAATAGAATGTTGAATGACCCTCAAAAGAGGGATCCCTTTAAGTTTATCAAACATATCAACATATGCATCAACAAGAGATTTGATTGCTTTAGGGGGAAGCTTGCCAGTATTATTTACCTTGGCATCTTGAATGATGCAAACAGTGAGAAACTTATGCAAATTAACCTATTTAATTACTGATCTACTAGAGAGTGAAGGACTAATAGAGGAAGAAATGGTTTTATGCACTTTACCATCCTTGTATATTTGATAGTTCTTGTGGAAGTTATCAAATACAACCTTGTGGTCAAATTGATAAGGTGTTTCGAGTATTAAATAGATCAATTGTACCTTGGAATGGCTTAATGGAAAATTTGATGGAACACTTATGAGACACAATTAAAAGTGTGGAACATCCCTCCTTTACCCACCCAATTGGTATGGGTGGGGGGTGGCTGCATTGAAATTGGCAACGGAAGATCATATAACAATATCTAATGAATCAAGTTCTGTTGGCTGCCATTAACGAGGATAAGGTCTATGAATCTATTCTTGATTTGACAATTATGAGTGAATAAACTTCCTTAGTGTTGACAAAATAGTCATTGATTGTGAGAATGAGCTAAGGATTAAAAGTGTTGGAATTCATTACCTAAATAGATCAAAATCCTTACATTGTGAAGTCTGCTCAACAAGAATGGTCTGCCATATTTCATTTGAGGAAATGATATTTATCAATAGAATATCATGTGTACGTGTTGTAAGCACAATACTTCATTTCTTTTCCATATTAGGGGGTTGGGCCCTTAATGGATCCATTTAGTGAAGAATTCCCATTGTTGGATGATGATTAGGTTGTTTGAGAGGAGGGGGCAATGGTCAAAGATGAAGAGTAACTTTTTGTCAAAAAATAACATATTAATTTGGTTGTGCCTTTTGTTGCATAGTTTCCACCTTCAAAGCAAGCTTGGTAAGCATGTTACAAGGAAGTGATGGCTCAGAACTCTAAATCCTATTGAAGATGGGAAAACAATCTGGACAAATTTGATGCAAGGTATGAACCAAATCCTAGTTTGACCAAGGGACAATGCTCTAGATAAGGATCTAGATGTGTTGTAAGTGTGTGGAAGCAATAAAGAGACGAGTGATTAGACTTAGACAAAGAAGAATACTGGTACTGGAACATAAGTTTTATATGCATGGCATACTCTTGAGGGAGATGCATGGATGGGGTTTTCTCCTATCTATCCTATATATGTCTCTAACTAATGTAACAAATATGTACTTATAGATTTCCAATGCCAAGAAGGCAAAAGGTTCATTATGGAAGTTGAGTGGTTGCAACTTCATCTTTGAAATATGCTAACCAATTTTTTTGATAGAATTACAGAACATAAACCAGCACTAGCCAACTAGATTAGCGTTAGCATCAAACTGAAAACTAATAGGTGGATAACCAGCCATAAGAGAATTTCCACGCTACCACCAAACAGTGGGGGGAAAAGACTACAATTAAAACACTTTGTCTACTGCGGCAGGCATCCACTTATGAGTGGGGATTCACCACTTGAGAGTGGGTACAAGAGTAATACAAATCCAATTATCCACACTGGCGGTAAACCATCCAGGGGTACTAATGTGAAATTAAAGAAAGAATTGCAGCAATAAAGGATTGGAACAGTACTACTGTTTACAGTCTTACAATATGGAAAAAGAGCTGCAAATTACATGAAAATTACAATAGATTCAATGTACCATGATACTGGATGATTCCATGTTAGACATCAACAATAAATGATGAAGAAAGGACTGGAGATTCAAACTTAAACAAGTCTGATGTAAAATAACAATTCTGGAAATTCTGATCAGCAACTGTGAAATTCAAAGAAATATTCACAACTCACTCAAAATACCTCCGTTTTGTGTGAAACGAAAACCAATGAGCTGCTGGAAGATAGGCACCCAACATCAGATGAAGAAACAGCAACAAAAACTCATAATTTAATTCTTACACGAATCCCAATGCAGCAAGAATGGTACGGCCTTCATGAGGGGCGATTTTGACAAGTAAAAATCAACAACTCAAAATTAAAATCTGAAACTCTCCAAAGATGGTCGCCTTGGGTGTAGGAATGGATTGGAAAAGTACCCACAAGCAAATTAAATTCACACAAAAATCTGTATACAAAAACCACTTTCAGCTATGACTGCATCAGCAACTTCAAAACTAGAAATATCATTAAAAACTTCAACTGTTGAGCTCAATCTGCTAGTCTGGATGAGAAGCAACAATGAAAACCAATTAGGTGTTGTATTTCAAACACGAAATTGGATTGAAACTAGGAGGTAAGCATCCCTCGAAGTAAAAACCAAGTTGTCATTTCAACAGCATAACATTAGCATAAATTCATGGATGATAAATGCTAGAACAAGGCATTCATTTTATAGAAGAATAGAAGACTCTTCAATTTCCCAAGAAGGTACGCCAAGAGTCACCAATGACTCTTCAAATTTCCAAAAATCTTCTAACTTCTCAATATGGCGTCCACTTTATCAAGGCACATTAAAACTTTATTTTAAAATAATATCTCCAAGGAAAAGGCGTCCAATTTTCCCAAGGCATTAAAGACTTAATAATATTTAATTCCAATGAAGGCATCCCCCTTCAAGTCCACCTTTTAAGAACAACATAAAGTTATTTCCCGAGGCCAAGGGGGTCAACTGCAAATTATAACATTAATGCCTTTATTCATCAAATTCACCAATATAAAGTTTTCAGAAGCCAAAACTTGAACTCATTTAATTGCTCCAACTGAAAATGAAGACCTGAAGACTGAAAACTGCATACTGCCAAAAATAGAATTTACTATAAATAGTAAACTCCCTAAAATGCCATAGAACCTCCGAAGAAGGAAACCCTGATTTTACCTCAAACAAGCCTACGGGTTTTTGGAAATAGGCTAAAACCAAATGAAGAGCTAATGGCCAAAATGGAGACATTACAATCTTCTAATAACAACTCCCAATTGCTTGCTGCATTGATAGGTATCATGAAACAATTCTAGAAGTTGTTGCAGGGTCCTTTTTTAAATTCATTGTTGTCTGCCTTTATATCTGTTCTGATTGGCAACTACTTTATTATATTATATCTTGCTAGCTATATAGCTGTCTTAATTTTACTTTATTTCTATCACCCCACTTGCATGTGGGTGATAGTTGATTTTCTAAACACACGGTAAGTCCTCATCATATCATACCTTCATTGTTTTTGATAAGATAAGCAACATTTACAAGGTGTTGTACCCTTTACACTGAGAGCCCATAGGGCCTAAAAGAAGCTAGTTCAAACCAGGAATGAACTAGGAAGAGAGGACAGGCCACACATAGAAACAATTGACAGATAGTCGTTGAACCGCAGACTAGGACTAGACAACCCCAAAATATGAGGGGACTAATCTGACTCCCTTAACCCTAGGCCATGAAATTGCAATAGATTGAGGGAGTCCCTTCTTTCTTAGCACAACAGACCAGAAAGACTCAGAATCTAAGTCCACCGAGCGAGGCGAGAGAAGCAGATCCACAATAGCCACCATGGGCAATGAACCACCACGCAGCGAGGGAGTTGGCAGCACAGGGGAGGAGGTAGGATCGATCGAAGGACCAACAGAGGCAATCAACGAGGTTCGAGCAGGCTTAGACTAAATAGCATCAGCAGATCGAGGAAACAGTGGCTCCACAGAAGGGATAACCAGAAGAGGAGCCAGGCAAGACACAGATTCTCGAGAAGACTCAACAGCGTCGTCCTCCATAGAAGAACCTTTCGAAGGAGGAGAACCCACAGTGAGATGGTTCGAGAGAGCATACTTCCACCAAGTAGCAGCGCCCTTGTAGTGGGCATGAGGGAAACGAGAGGCCAAATGACCCACAAAGAAACATCTCCTACACCGAAAAGGGAGACCCTCATAATCCAGGAGTTGCTTCCAAGGTCTGTCCTCCACCAATAAGACTACATCACCATGGAGAGGTTTGGAGATGTCCAAATCAACTAAAATACGAGCTACCGTAGTATGCCCAAGCTCCCAAGTCGTAGAGTCCACCATCAAAAAGCGTCCAATGGTGTTGCCAATAGCTTCATAACATGAATCCTCCCAAAACTGAAGAGGGAGATTTAGCAGTCGGACTTAAACTGGTCTGGTATTCAACGGCTCTGTAAGGGGATTGAAAGAACGAGACCAAGGCCTAATGGACAGCGAATGAATACCCCACATCCACCCCCTGTCCAACACACAGTCTTGCTTCGCGGAGGAGGTGAAGGTTGCTAAAAAGAATCCCCTTGTGCTGGGATAGAGCTCAATCTGCCCAAAGACCACTAGCTTCCACGAGGCGGAAACCCAATCATGGAGATCGGGAAGGGAGGGCTATAAGCCATTAAACTTGTAGACCACGCCTTGGTTCAAATAGTAATCCTCTTTCTTAGCAACCTCAGGTCCACATAGCACTACAGGAGAATCACGAACACAGGGCAAAGGCCGAACTCGAGCTTGAGTAGGAGGCTGAACACCAACTTTAGCAGCCTCAAAGGACTTCACCCGGCCCGAAGAAGGGAAACCCCCAGCAACCGGAGCAGGAAGTGGGACAATTGAGGGAGAGGGAGGATCCAAACTCAGCGAAACCACATCCACCCACGCAGCATCGCCAGGAACAGAGCCCACAACAACTCGCATAGCAACACCAGACAAAGGAGGAGAGGAAGAGCCCTCGCCTAAACGCCCAGCCTGTTGCTCGCATAACGTCCCATCCATAGGAGAACGAAGTGCGCAGGTCACGTCCACAGAACTATATCATAGATTATTTTTCTATTCTTGAAGATGATTTTCTTGATGACTATGCTAATGTTATGGCAACAGTTTTTAGTTCAACAAATTTTGATTTTGATATCCAGCTTGTTGTTGACACACTTCAACTATATTAGTTAGAGAATACTTATACTCTATTACAGAACCACCCAAATGGTGATGATAGGCCATTTGTTAATCATTTTGCAGCCTTGGCTTAGATATTGCCAAATAGTAAAATACAGATAAAGTTAGCCCTTATATTTTATATTTTATAAATAGGGCTTGAAGATTACTTCACGCATACATCAACAACATTTTATTGATTACTTTCTTTCTGATTTAGGAGGGTACACAATTCATATGTTTTCAGCTCATGGCATTGTCACACTATCATGTAACAAGGAGAAAATTTAGGAATTAAATTCAAGTTGAGTTGGACGTTTTAGATGATTTGTGGAAACTTGTATTGTAGATCACTTTGCACTAGACACTTTCACAAGGATGTTTTGTTGATTCTTCGATGACAATGACTCGTTGAAGGTATTGGCTATGTTGACTCACAATCAATGTTTTAGAGTCATTTGTTGTTAACACTTAATGACTTTTGCAGTTGAGGGACTCAAGTTTAATATCTTATTATAATCGAGTTCACTTTAATTAAACATCACACATTTCAATGCTCAAACAATCAATAGCAATTTTATACCTCATCCCCACTAAGAGGAGGTAAAATATTTTCCTATTTTTATCGGCCAAAATTTAATTTTGACAATTGAAATAGGTGATGTTTAAGAGTAACCAATTGAATTATAACATTACCAAAGTTTGTTTTGAGCCATTGCATAGTTATTAGAATCATTTGCAGGTGATGTTGTTTGGAACATAGCAACATTAATCATTTGGGGAAAAAATCGGCAAACCAAAAGTTCAGGATTTTTTGAAAAATTCGGGAAAAAATCGGATTTACAAAAAAATGCAAAAAATTGAAGAAAAATAGTCAAAAACTACTTTTTTTAAAATTTAATGGCATTTCCATAGCATACAGACATTAAGAGCAAATAAAATACAGTGTTAGAGTAAAGAATTAACTTTACTACCTCTTAAGATTTCCCTTTATGCACTCGCATTAGTCATTTAATAATTAAATCTAATTATTAAATGCCTATTTACCTATTAGGGTTTCCTATTAGGTTTTTTGATCTCCTTCTATAAGGATTGATCCTTTGTATATTTTTTGACTTAATTCTTTTGCTGATAATAAACTTTCACATTGTCAGAGCAAGACCCTTGTTTTGTTTCCTATGGATTTCTTCCTTGTGACAGTGAGGCCTTCCTTCATGTTTTTTCTTTCAGCATGTTTCTTTATCTCTTTTTGTAGAGGAGTTTTTTCCCACTGGGTTTTCTCCTTTACTCCGCTTTATAGAGATTTTGTTGTATTCAGGTACCTGATCAGGCCATGTTGCCGGGACCCACAGTTGCATTGTAGTTCCTTTGCTTTCTTTTGCATTGTTTGTAGCTGCATTGTTGCTCATCTTAAGGGGGGGTGTTAGAGTAAAGAATTAACTTTACTACCTCTTAAGATTTCCCTTTATGCACTTGCATTAGTCATTTAATAGTTAAATCTAATTATTAAATGCCTATTTACCTATTAGGGTTTCCTATTAGGTTTTTTGATCTCCTTCTATAAGGATTGATCCTTTGTATATTTTTTGACTTAATTCTTTTGTTGATAATAAACTTTCAAATTGTCAGAGCAAAACCCTTGTTTTGTTTCCTACGGATTTCTTCCTTGTGACAGGTTTTTGCATGCAGGTTTCTTGGGCTTAATAGATTTTTTTTTCATCAAATCTTACATACAGAGTTCAATCCATAAATTATAGAAAATAGATTTTCGTTGGTTATATTCATATCGCTGATTACATTGCACAAAACATACTACAACTGCATAAATATCAGATGGTGACAGTTGTCAAAATGTCTATTACAATATAGTTTGTGAATTTGTACAAAGTCAACCTATAAACTAAGTACAAAGTTCCAAAAAATCAATTGTAGCAAATGACATGCTAGATGGCAGAAGCTCCCGCTCCCGATGATGAAGCTACTAGGTGAGAGGTTGCCTACTGTAATGTCCCCATTTTGCGAGCATCAGAGTTCGTAAGAATTAGCCTATTATGCGACCCTCGTAGGCTGATAGGATGGATAGAGGGTCTTGATGGAGCTTGGTTCAGCTTTAGTTGTCGATATTTGATCAGTTGGCTTTCGTTCGGGCTCATTCGGACACTTCTAGCCCGAGTTGCTATTTTTAGCAGTATCTGGCACTCAGCGTGGGACCCCTGCTATTTTTAGCAGTATGGATTGATAGCATTCAGAATCACTTCATTGTTCATCAGCTTCAGACGGTTCGTGCATCGGGTATATATCGAGAGAGATATTAATATTTAATTGATTTAATTAAATATTAATTGTTGGAGCATTATAATATAAAGTTATAATATTTTATTATAACTTAAGTGATTTCAGTGAAGGGGTCGCCCATCATGGAAAGGGGCCTTTTTGACGATTATATTTTATTATAATAATTTGAGCTGAGACTATTGAAACATTAAAATAAAAAGTTTGAACTTTTTAATGATTCCCTATTATTGAGGAAATCGCACTTTTCAAAGGATAAAGGGTTTTGCTTGGGAATTCGAGCCATTATGTGATTTGTGAATTGAAAATTGATCAAGACTTCGTCAGAGAACGAAAGCTTTAGGGTTTCAGTCTCAAACTCATTGGGGAACGAGCCATCTCCATTGAAAGTAGTTCAGAGGGTGTGAGATATCACCTGATTTATTGCCAGTTGAGAGATTTCTTCATTCAGAAGAAGTTGCAGAGCATCAAAGATAATAAACATTCAGGGTTATTGATTTGCAGATTCATTCAGAGGGTTTACAGAGTGGAGGCGCCTATATTTATTTCAGATCTGGAGATCTAGAGGATAGCCGTACCATTCATTTATTAATTGTTGCTGGTAAGAAATCCGTACTGTACTGTACCTGGCCATACTGTTTAAGAAAAGCCGTCCTTTCCTTTTCAGAGCAAATCGCCTCCTTTCTTCATCATCTGACTTCATCCAGAAGGGCGCAAATATCAAGGGAGTCTTTGTGTAGCATCTGATAGAGGAGGAAGTGGATGTTTCATCTCAGCCGTACCATCTTTTTGAAGATCATTTATTGCTGCAGCAAAACCAGGTTTTCATAAATATCATTGCCTTTTACTTTGCATGTAACTGGATCATCTTTGTAATCATTGCAGAAGATTATATAATAGCCTGGCATCAGGATTTGCTATTGATTCTATAGTTTTCAGTGATGATTTATTTTTATTGAATTTATTTACAATTCTTTGCAAAAATCGCAATTTCTCTATTTATGCAAAAAACACAAAAACAGTCAAAAAACCAAAAACCTTCAAAAAATCATAAAAACAGTCAGATACAGAGAAAATGGGGAAACAGGGGTTTCTACAGTGGTATTAGAGCTAAATCCTGCCATCCTGAGGGTTTAGCAATCTTATGCAGCCACAAGAGTTTGGGTCACACAGGTATTATACACGCAGACGAGCCTTGATTGACAGGCAATAGGGTTTGAGCAGGTAGTCGGGAAACATGGCTGACAGGACTGACAGGGCAGATATCCCTCATAACCCTAGAGATAAGGATGATGCAAAGGTTTTAGACACTCTCAGAGACTTACGAGTAGGTCAACGGCAGTCCAACGATGTGCTACAGCAGTTGGCAGTAGTAATCCAGAGGTTGGGTACACAGAGGAGACCGTCACCACAGCGTGACGATAACAGGAGTAATGCAGGATCTCGGAGAGCACCTAGGACTGTTTCACGGACGACAGATAGGCCTACTAGGCCTACATTTGTGAGACAGGAGCCTGATGAGGCTGTTGCGGGTGAGGAGCATGAGGATTTGTTCGCTAATACACTTATGGCAGCGAATGATGAGTGGGAGTTAGTACCACCTGAGGTCAGAGAAAGGACTACCTTTGACAGAACACCACAAAACAAAGAAGAAGAAGTGATTAGCATGTTTAAGGAGTATAGCACTCTTCCTCAAAAAATTAAGAAGGAACTTCCTTTCATGAGTTACATGGATTTGCACCTGAGTCTTTGCCATAAGACAGAGTTTGCAAGGAAGAAATATCACACTATAGCTCTTGAATTGTTTACACATGAAATGGATAGAGAATCTACACATAAAAATGATACAACTCTTCATCAAAACGATTTGGTATCTTCAAATTCTTATGAAGTATGCAGAAATTTATATGATGAATTTGATAGACATGCTGATTTGATTCAAGAAGACACTAGAACAGCTTTGGGTAATGATTTATCTACATCATCCTTGCAAAAGGTGACTCAAGAAGTTTCTACTATAGAGGCGACTTCTGATTTTCATGACAGCGATGATGAAACTTTGCATGAGCATGAGACAGCAGTGTTTTCACATGTGCAAAATGATCCTATTGAATTGTCGCATGAAAGTACTCAGGAATTGGGTACTAATGATGCATTGTATGTTGAGGATTTATGTCATGGTGAGTCTGATTTTCCAAATCAGACCTCTGAAAACAAGCTAGAAGATTCATATGTTGATATGGAATCCCAAGATCGTGCTTTGAATTGGCATGCAGTTACTTTGTTAGTGGAAGTGTGTGAAGATACTGTCATACCAGCAACTTCTACCTTATCAGTTGAGCCATCCTTTGAGGTACAAAGCAGCAATACCTTAGATGTTGAGGTGTGCATGGATGGAAGCACACATGATGCTGCTTATCATGTAGTGAGTGATGACGAATCAGCCTCATATCATAGTGCATATTGTGAACCGGAAAACTTGTATGGGGGTCATAAGCTACAGAGTCCTCATCATTTGGTTGGGCAACTAAAAGTGAATGACAATATGATTGCTACAACCATTGAGCATTTTGATGTTGCTCGTCAGATGTTGGCTACCTATGGTTGGAGTACTCCTTTGACAGATGAGCACAGTGATAGTGGTTTTTCCCTTGCAGAGATACATGCACTTCGAGAAGCAATTGGAATGATGAAACAAAACTACCTAAAACTACTTGCGGATAGGGATTTTATTCTTGAGTGGGATTGCATTTTTTATGATACATTGAAGGGAAAGGAGGAGCAGGTCGATGAGCTCACTCATGAGCTTGAGGTGACTATGGACTCATTGCAGAGCACCCAGTTGGCCCTTCAAGAGTCTCAGTCACGGTTGGACAAGCTTACCGTGGAGTTAAGTTTGGCACAGTCTCGACTAGCTGCAGATATAGTATAGTTACATACAGTAGCAGTCAGTGAGGATCATATATCCACGGGTTGTAGTGAGGATGTGGTTACATCCATCACAGTTACAGGAGCAGTTGATACAGATGGGACGAATGCATTGGTTGAAAGTTGCAGGGAACCACAGGTTACACCTGGTTCTCCTGAGGTTACTCTCATGTCAGGTGTTGCAGGGGCGATTATTGTTAGTTCTTGCAACATAATAGTTGATTTATCGAAGAGTTGTGTGACAACTCTCGACACTACTCCATCTTCTTCACAGGAGGTAGGCAGAATACCATTCAGGTGGGAGATCGGTTCTCATGATGATTTGTTTCCCTTTTCTGGAAGCAAATCAGTTATGTCATCCCATGCAGTTGACCATGATCGGTCGTTTGTTGAACCAATTCAGGAGTATGATTTAATCTACTGTTCTAGGGGCTCAGTGGTGGATGATTCAAATCATAATAGAATGATTGTGCAATTTGTGAATAATCCGTTATTTGAGTTGGATGGTGGTTTGACCTATGATAATCCACTCTTCAAGTTGGAAGCCAATAACACTCCTAAAACTAGTTCAGGATTGAGCGATAATAGCAGTGTTTGGAATTTTCCTAATACATTGAAATCCCAAACAGAGATCACAAAGGAGTTTTGCAGTGTGTACTTAGTGAGGAGTGCCTATAGTTTCACTTTTGATCCACTAGTACATGATCTGTATTTGATGCACAATCCTTATGCATAGGATTTTCCTTTGGGTGCAGTTGAGGGGAGTAGCTCGATACTGTGTGCAGAGTTACCATCTTCCGAAGATGGGATTAGCGGCTACAAGTACCCGACTCAGTTATTTACAGGATATTATTTGCAGGGGCAGCAATCAGTTATCCATCATGATGAGATGTACCCGACAGGGGGTGCTACTTTAGTGTCACAGTGGTTTCATACAGATACATGGTTACAGGGTGATTATGATGCCAGTGGACATGATGGTTTGGTTAGTCAACACATCCATGGGAGTCTAGTAGAGGATGGAGATAATTGTTGTGATACAAATACTTTCTGATGTTCATATTCCCACAGTATGGTTGGATGTGTGTACAGATTATGTTGGGATCCAGGTGGCGACAGGATGGGTACTATGTTTTGGATGGGTCCCAGTGGATTGCTTCACCACTTCTGGCATGGTGAAGTTGGAGGCAGTAGAGCAAAGTGGAAGCTTGAGGATGACGGACATGACAGACCTTCACTCTGGGTTTGGGATCCAGGGATAGCTTGCGCCGTTGTGTTTTTGTTGATGCTACGGGAGATAGTTAGAGATGTGTGGGACACTTCACAGTTCTTCTTTGGGGCCTTCCGAGGAGTTGGGTTTCTTTGCAGTAGAGATTGCTTGAGGACAAGCAATTTCAGGGAGGGCGGACTGTAATGTCCCCATTTTGCGAGCATCAGAGTTCGTAAGAATTAGCCTATTATGCAACCCTCGTAGGCTGATAGGATGGATAGAGGGTCTTGATGGAGCTTGGTTCAGCTTCAGTTGTCGGTATTTGATCAGTTGGCTTTCGTTCGGGCTCATTCGGACACTTCTAGCCTGAGTTGCTATTTTTAGCAGTATCTGGCACTCAGCGTGGGACCCCTGCTATTTTTAGCAGTATGGATTGATAGCATTCAGAATCACTTCATTGTTCATCAGCTTCAGACGGTTCGTGCATCGGGTATATATCGAGAGAGATATTAATATTTAATTGATTTAATTAAATATTAATTGTTGGAGCATTATAATATAAAGTTATAATATTTTATTATAACTTAAGTGATTTCAGTGAAGGGGTCGCCCATCATGGAAAGGGGCCTTTTTGACGATTATATTTTATTATAATAATTTGAGCTGAGACTATTGAAACATTAAAATAAAAAGTTTGAACTTTTTAATGATTCCCTATTATTGAGGAAATCGCACTTTTCAAAGGATAAAGGGTTTTGCTTGGGAATTCGAGCCATTATGTGATTTGTGAATTGAAAATTGATCAAGACTTCGTCAGAGAATGAAAGCTTTAGGGTTTCAGTCTCGAACTCATTGGGGAACGAGCCATCTCCATTGAAAGCAGTTCAGAAGGTGTGAGATATCACCTGATTTATTGCCAGTTGAGAGATTTCTTCATTCAGAAGAAGTTGCAGAGCATCAAAGATAATAAACATTCAGGGTTATTGATTTGCAGATTCATTCAGAGGGTTTACAGAGTGGAGGCGCCTATATTTATTTCAGATATGGAGATCTAGAGGATAGCCGTACCATTCATTTATTAATTGCTGCTGGTAAGAAAGCCGTACTGTACTGTACCTGGCCGTATTGTTTAAGAAAAGCCGTCCTTTCCTTTTCAGAGCAAATTGCCTCCTTTCTTCATTATCTGACTTCATCCAGAAGGGCGCAAATATCAAGGGAGTCTTTGTGTAGCATCTGACAGAGGAGGAAGTGGATGTTTCATCTCAGCCATACCATCTTTCTGAAGATCATTTATTGCTGCAGCAAAACCATCCTCCCTTAGATGATGAGGGAAAGTTGATCTTAGTACCTGAGTCCATCCTGGAGTACAGGGAGAGACAGTTGCGTAGGAGGACTATCAGGGAATATCTGGTGAAGTGGAGAGACGGCCCTGAGGATGCTGGCATGGGAGCGAGGACAGCCCCGCAGATCCGTATTGAGACTCGCTTGAGACAAGCACCTGTGGAGGGCTGACTCTGGCCTGTGTCCCTTCTCGCTGACATCTCTCGAGCACAGGATTAGCCTATCAAAGCACTCCACCCCTCAGAGGGGCTGATAGGATCCTGGATAGAGGGGTCACGCTGGAGCTCTTGGCCTCAGCCTGGCGCTCTGGGATCGCCTGGCTTCGCTTGGGCTCATTCGAGACTCTCGCGTAGTTGCTATTTTAGCAGCCTTTTAAGTGCAATCACAGTGGGACCCCTCGCCATTTTTAGCAGCATGGATTTCCATGTTGTTCAGACCACCTTTTAGTGTTCGCATTTGGATCACCATCTGGATTAAATAATCTAGAGAGATATTAATATTTAATTGTACTAATTAAATATTAATTATTTGATGATTATAATATAAAGTTATAATATTATATTATAACTTAAGTGATTCTTAATTGAGGGGGTCGCCATCATCTGAGGGGGCCAAATTGACGATTAAATTTAATATAAAATATTTGAGCTAAGACTATTGAATAATTAAAAGGAAAAGTTCAAAATATTTTAATGATTCCCTATTTTGGTGGAAATCGCACTTTTCAAGAGAATATAGCATTTGCATTGGGTTTTGAGCCATTATGTGATTATTGAGAATTGAAATTGATCAACTTTGATCTGAGCAAGAAGCTTTAGGGTTTCAAGTTCGAATTCCTTGGGGAACGAGCCATCTCCATAGGAAGCAGTTCAGAGGGTGTGAAATAACACCTGATTTATTGCCAGCAGAGGTTTCTTCATCCAGAGGAAATCATTGGACTTCATAGATTATATTATCTTCAGAGTTTTATCAGAGTTTTCATCCAGAGAACCCATATCTATCAGGGCATACCTCATACAAAGTTCAGACATTGATTTCAAGGGAGCCGTACAAATCTGCATTAAGTTGCTGCTGCAGGCCGTACCATTCTGTCAGGCCGTACTTGCATAAAAAGACGTGTTTCTTCATCTGGGTCAAAACGTCTCTCTTTTGGGCTTCTAATCTTCATCACCTTGGGCGCTGGAGTAGTTGGAGTCTGTTATCACGGAATCTAGCAGCGCTCGTTCCACGGATAACCCCCCTACGAAACTTGTCCGTTTCCTAGGATTCGTGAAGTTCAAGTACGCATAACGGAGTGATTTTCAAGCCACCTCGAAATGCGTTCCCAAGTCTCAATAGTCAATTCGAAAGCATTCCCCTTGCTTCCTCGCCTCTCGCGAAAGACCTTTCAAACGATCTTCTAAGACGCTTCTTTAATGCTCAGACTTTGTAATTATGAAGATGCGTGAGCACTAAAAGCGCCTCCCAGAGGGAAACCCAAAAATTTTGACTAAGTATGGAGGTCGTAAGGGCGCCAAAATTTAGCTACCAAGATGCGTTGAAATCTCCAAAATGCAAGGGCTTAAAATTTAGCTACCATTACATTTTCCTCATTAATTTAAAACGCTTTTTGAGCTTCCTCGCACGCTTTTCATAAGTTTTCGTCATTAATCGTGCCACTTCTTTCCCTCAGCCTCTAAATTTACGTAATTTAATTTGAGTTAGGTTTTCAATTTTCATTTTCATCTAAGTGGATGAATTCGCCACTTTGGTTGTTTTTATTTTATTTCATTTTTTCCTCTCCTCTTGCTGTGCGTTTGCTCTTCAACTGCAAATTCGCGTTTTGAGGATTTTCGCCATTCGCTTCTTCAGCAAGATTCGCGTTTTGCCCTGGTAAGGTTTTCCATTTAGCTTTGTCTTTTCATTTGTATATGTTCATTATTAGCATACGCGTTTTTGTTTCTTACTTTCACGTTTTTCATTACACTCGTTTTTGTTGTTCTCCATTCGCGTTTTTCTTCTCTTTATGCAATGGGATCCTCCTTCATTGTTTTGGATGCGTCCTTCTTTTCCTTCGCGTTTGCCTTTCATTGTTTGCTTTCATTGCAAGAACATTGGTGAGCCTTTGCTAACCCTACGCATTCCTTTGTTTTCTCCAAACGCGTATTGTTCTGCATTCGCGTTTCTTTGTTTCCCTACGCGTCCCATTCTTATTCTCCATACACGTTTCTTTCTACCTTTCTCCTCTGTACACAATTTCCCTTGGGAACTTCTATCTACCCGATGTGATTGTGTTGAGATATCTATCTCAGAAGTTCTTCATTCGTTTTGGTAAAACTTGAAAAGATTCGCCATTGTGAAAAAGAATTCCTAACACCTTTGAATGCGAATGTGATAGTATGGAGATGATTTTGAAAGCTTTCATTCTACAAACATTGCATCTGTCAAAGCGCCTTCACCGTTCCTGCATTTACATCTTCAAGAATTGCCAGAATTGCAAAAGTGCTAAATTTCCGCGCTATGACATTTTGAAGATACCTCAAAACTGCCTAACACTGGAAAGTGTAAGGGCGCTAAAATTTAGTGCCCTTACACCAAAAGCAATTTTCTCAGAATGTAAGGGCACTGAATTTTAGCGCCCTTACACTTTTTTCTGACTTTTTCCAATCTCTTCCAAACGAACTTCATTTTTGACTAGTGCATTCCTGAGCCTCGTTTTTCCACATTCGTGCATCGTTTTGCGTGCCTCGCCATCCGCTTCATGAATGTTCACCCTTGTGCTCATTTTGCGCTTACCCATGTTTCCTAGCAATTGGTGTTTGTTCTAGCTAAAAGGATTACAATCTACTTTCAGATCGTCAAATCAAGAGTACTCAGTGTTCCAGTATCTTTTGATGACTGCTACGAAGCCCCCTTCTTCGAAAGCAAGAAGCAAGATGAAGTACAAATATCAAGGCGTCTATCCGCCAACTATGGTGCTTTCGAAAGTTGAAGAAATAAAGGATACAGAAGTTGGCCATCAAGACTTGGTTGACTTCGCAAAGTTGACAGAGACAAAGCCTCTCCCTGATTCAATGAGAGCAATCGTACACAACAATCTCCACTTGGTGGCGATGTTCCCCCCAGCTGCGCACAATACTGAGTTTGTTCTTCAAGTTGCGTCTCATTACATCCGAGAAAGCAGAAGTGTGATCGACTCTTCCGGGCACGAGATTCTGAGACTCGACCCCGATTTCTTTGACATTGTCTTCAAGGTTCCTCACATGGACAAATATATTGACATATCTATATCAAAAGCACAGGAGATTTTTGATGCTGATCCTAATAAAGCCAAACAGTTGATAAATACTCAATG
>VDFB02004566.1:0-87382 GCA_007258455.2 Sequoia sempervirens | reverse complement strand
GATATTAGATTGATAGCAAAGAGTTAACTCTAATTGCACTAGGAGGCCTACCAAACTCATGGGAGTCATTTGTTCAAGGAACAAGTGCGAGATCTAAACTCCCTAAGTTTGACAGGCTAAGAACTGACTGCCTTCAAGAAGAAACAAGACTTTCCACAAAAGAGAATAAACAGAAACACATAGATGAAGACATTCATGTTCTCCACACAACATCTAATAAGAGGAGTAAGAAAAACTCCTACAAGAGAGGATCTTTTAAAAGAAAGAGAAGTTCCAATGGAAAGGAATCTTATAAGAAGAAAGATATCTCTCAAGTACAATGCTTTAGATGTGATCAGTATGGCCACTATGCAATGAAATGCCCTGATAGAACTAAACAACAAGCATCCTTTGCCAAAGTAGGAAAGTCAAACCCAGATCATGAATCTGAGAACTTTGTGTTCTATACAGCCCTTTCTAGTCAAGTATCTGACAACACTCAAAATTGGGTAATTGATAGTGGTTCCTCCAGACACATCACAGGGTTCAGAGAACACTTGGACTCTATGACTGAAAAGTCTGATGAAGAAGTAACCATCGGGGATGATTCTGCATACCCTGTAAAAGGGGTTGGAACGTGTTCCATCAAGTTGAAATCTGGGGTTTCTCTGCAACTCACTGGAGTCTTATTTGTACCTAGAATAAAGAGAAATCTTATATCCATCTCTGCCCTTGAAGACAATGGTTACAGAGTTACATTTATGGATGGGAAAGTTCTAGTATGGCCTAAGAAATCATCTATCAAGAAAGCTCTAACCATAGGCATAAGACAAGGGTACCTTTACAAACTATACACTGAGGTTAAACAAGCCCTTACCCTTGACATTGTTGATACAAATGAAATTTGGCATAGAAGATTAGGACACCTTCATTTTCGTGCCCTAGCTTCTATGGAAAAACTTGTTACAGGCTTACCCAAGTTAAAACCATCTCATGAGGGAACTTGTAAAGGTTGTGCCCTAGAAAAGAATACAAAGGGATCCTTTCAGAATAGCCTGAGTAAAACCCTTAATGTGTTAGAACTGGTTCACTCTGATTTATGTGTACCCATGTATGTACAATCTAAAGCAGGATTTCTATACTATGTCATATTTGTAGATGACTTCTCTAGGAAAACCTGGATCTATTTCCTTAAGTGTAAAGAATCAATAGAAATCCTTAAAAGGTTCAAAGAGTTCAAAGCCCTTACTGAAAACTTCTCTGGAAAGAAAATAAAAACCTTAAGGACAGATAATGGGAAAGAATACACCTCCGAGATTTTTTAAGGAATTTTGCATGAGTGCTGGAATTAAGAGGGAGTTCACAGTTGCCTACAACCCTCAACAAAATGGGGTTGCTGACAGGAAAAATAGAACCATTGTAGAAGCTGCTAAGGAAATGCTACTTGACAAAAACATTGAAACTTCTTTCTGGGCAGAAGCCTCTAGGACTGTTGTCTATATCCAAAATAGATGTCCTCATTCTCATCTTGATAACAAAACTCTCTATAAATCCTGTCTTTCATGATAGATCTAAGCATAATGAGATCCCCTATCATTATGTAAGAGATATGGTGGAAAGGAAAGTGATTCAGTTGGAGTATATTAGTACAAATGATCAAACTGCAGACATTCTCACCAAGCCTCTCTCTCGAATCAAGGTAGAGCACTTCAGGAAGAAACTTGGTATGGTTGAAATGTAATTTGTTATTTATGTTTGAAATACAAATTGTTTATAAATTGTACTAATATATAAAGATGTTTAATGTGTAAACTCTTTTGTCATGTGTGTGACTCCATGACTTTATGGGCCTACTCCCCCTGTGTACATTATTGAAAGGTGACGATCTTTCTAATAATGAGCACTTGTATTTGACATTGTAAAGTGACGACTCTACAATGATAAACTATCATGATAGATATCATGTGACTTGATATCTGTGGACATGTCATGATAGTATCTCTTGGACACTTTGATTGATATCATGGGACTTGATATCATTTGTAGATCATTGTGATCCTTAAGAGATAATCATGGTGGATATTTATATCCGTGGATATGCCATGAATTATGGTAGACATCATGTGACTTGATGTAAGTGCACATACCATAATAAAGATATGTTATGAAGAATGTCATGTGACTTGACAATATTGAGAAATCATACCATGTCTTAGATATCACGTGTTAAGGTGATATCTCTACTTATTTGATTTGAAATATCTTCCCTAGCTAAGAGGGAGTGTTAATGAATGATAGCTTCGGTCAGATATGAATGACGATTGCTGTAAGCATCATCATCATTCATACTTGATCAAAGTTTATCATTTATATTGAAATATTTCTGGAAAAACATTTAATCGAATTTATGAGCATACATATAAAATTTGAATTATATATGATGTTATATTCTGCATTTCATTAATCGGAATTTACTTACTCATCCGCCACCTTGTAGAAGGGTATATATGAGTTATACTAAACAATGATAAACGACTTTATGATAAGCCGCGCCCTAAGGGACACATCCCATGAGTGGACGTGTCTCCACTTGTGGAGACACGTCCTCTCATGAGACGTGCCTCTTAGGGGCGGGTCTCCTCTCTTATTTATGGCGGATCCTTCTTTGATATGCAAACATAGAAATTGAATAATGTTCTACAATCAGCACATTTAAAAATAAGAAATTCAAATCTGGAAATTGAAAATCTGAACATAGAAGTTTGACTAGTATTCTTACACTTAGAATTTTCATAAGTCCCTTAGTCTCTCAATTTGATTAAAGATTTGTTTACATTTACAATCTTCCAGAAGATTCCAGTTTGGAAATGTGTTCACACTACTTCAATTTCTTGGACTGGTACGGCAGGCACATTCTCGATCTGACTTCAAGGTGGCAACCTCCTTCTCTTGCTTGATGATGATTTACCCTTGTTGTCGTTTTTCTTCAACTTTGAAGTACTTGCTTGGGTTTCCATTTTTTTCTCCATCCTGAGCTTTGAAAACATTTCTTCTTTGTCACTTGAGCTGGGCACATACTAAGTCTCAACACTTAGCCATTTCTTGCAATTTTTCTTCCTTTGAGGTTGAAATGTAGTCTCGGAGTACTTGCTTCATTGCTTCAAGTCATCGTGCTCTTGGCCTTGACGTTCATCCTGCAAAACAGATAAAAGGAAGAGCATCAGAACACTTCATAATATAAATTTACCCTACTTACCCGATTTCATGCCTTAAAGAAATTTCAACTCTTTCCCTTCCAGCTGGGCGCACATAAGAATCTCACTTTCAGTTTGCTTGCCTTGGAAATATTTTTCAAAACCCCCTTCCTTCAAAGGTGGGCGCATTTGCACCCATAAGCTTCAAGTTTCTGGACTTAGTGAAATTTCCGTGGCTCATCAAGCTTTTGGAGCGGATTTTGATGCTGGAGCTTTCAGTTTATTAGACTTGGATGAATTTTCAGCTTTCGCCTGATTTGAAGTGGTTTGTTCATGTTGCCTTCGACTTTCCCTAGCTTTCTATTTTTAGAAAGTTTCTCAAATTTTGCCATTCAAGTTGATTTCTAGCTCCAGAAGGCTTGATTTTTTCTTTGCCTCAATCCTCGTGACGTGACTGAGTTATTGGCGCCTGATGCTTGCATGTACCCGCTATTTTTAACAACTTACTAAAAATAGTAACTGCTCAGAATGTGCCCAAACTTTGCGTGTCGATTGCCTGAAGGATGTTGATTGTGACTGGATGCTGCATTTGTGTGACTGTCGTGTTTCGCCCTATATTTTAGGAAACCCTAATTCCTCTGCACAAGCCTACTAAAAATAGTAAGTGCTTGATTCTCGATCCTCTGCAACTCTGTTTGACTTGAAATTCGCGCCATGGGGTCCTCACCACTTATTTGACCTGTTCATACTGATGCCCCGTGCTGACCTGCTATTTTTGGCATGTTTCTAGAGGTGGTTTACTATTTATAGCAACTGCCTGATTTTGAGACTTCCACAACTCCGTTTGACTTCAAATTCGAATGTCGCGCTCCTCATGGGGTGAACTTCCCGTTCACACTGGCGCCTGTTGCTAGTTTACTATTTTTAGCTAGTTTCTGGAACGCCCTACTATAAATAGTAAGTGCTCTGTTTTCCTTCAAATTTTACCAGCGGACTCCTTGAAAGATGTTGATCATGATGGGATACCTTGGTTTTTGAAAATTTCGGCATTTTACCTCTCATTTTGGGTCCCGAAGATGGAAACCCTAATTCATCTTGCATGTGCTTTAGGTGAGCTCCGTTTAACTCCGTTTCTGTTGCATGTCACTGTGTTCGTGTTTCTGAAGTGTTGGGCAGCTGTTGAAGTGGTACTGCTAAAAATAGTAAACGTCTAAAAAAGTGACCCATCAGCTATCGGATGAGTTTGCATGTCACACTGCCCGAGAGATCTTGAAAAACCCAGAAAAACCCAGAAAAATGACCAACATGCGAGCACTGGCTAAAAATAGCAAGTTTTGAAAAAATGATCAACTCTGCTTGCATGTTACTTCGTTGCGAAGCTCTCGGAAAACCCAGAAGGATTATGCCGACATGTGCTGAGAAACCCTGCATGCAAACCCTAATTATAGCCTCTGAAGGCTAAATCATTGAAAGTTGTCGTCCTATTTTGCATGTTACACCGTTGCAAAGGTCTCGAAAAACCCAGAAGGAATCTCCAAACATGCATTGAAGAATCCTGCATATAAACCCTAAAATCTGCTCCTAAAGCCGAGCTGCTAAAAATAGTAAGCTGTCGGTTTTGGCTCAAAATTTGCAGGCGAGCAGCTTGACATGTTCTGGATGTAGTGTATCGATCGAAACTTCAAAAATGCTGAAAGAACACCCTGACTTGCACACTTACTAAAAATAGTAAGTTGTCGGAATTTGATGAAATTTAGCTGGGAGCCTGCTGGAAGCATGCTGGCATCAATGTTAGCCTCAAATTTCAATTTATTCGCCTCATTTGACTTCAGATTGACCAGAAAACTCAAAACTCTAATTCTATAGACTTAGCCAAAATCTCACATTTAAGCTCATAAACGGGCACATCCCCCAAAAGCGGATAGTAGAGAGAGAGAGAGAGAGAAAAAACCAAAGCCAAAAGACGAGGAACGAAGCAAAAATTAGGGGGTCCCCATTTGCAATGGGGTGATGTGTGAAAAGGTCACAACAGAAAGCATTTGTGTTTCTTGTAACTACCTTTGAAAATGGAAGATGTAGAGGGATGTCTTGGTAGTTACAAGAAACACAATTGCTTGCCTTAAGTCCACTTGTGTTTTGTGTTTTGTCATCTTGTAGTACAGCTACATGGAACACAATTAACATCGTCAGAGTTGTACAGCACAAAAGAAGAAGAGTTATCAGAGTTGTGCAGCACAAAAGAAGAAGAGTTAGGACTTTATTGTATGCCCATGTGTTCTAGTAAAGGATATATATTCTAGGGCACAATGTCGGTCATTCTCTTAAGGAATATTGTTGATGCCGAGTATCATAGACCATTATAGATTCTAATCGGCTAAAGACTTGTAGAGCTAGTACAATGAAATGTTTGTAATGAGCACAAGCATAAGGACCATTCCAAAAAGAACATTGCTATTGATTAACATTAGGGTTTTAGTAGTATTCCAATATAGAGAACTGCATTGAATTAAATAAATGTTGCACTCTTTGTTTTCCCTTTTTTCTCTTGTAGATACATAGTAAGAGCATTCACATATTCATTATAGGGCAAGACCAGATGATTTTTTTTATTATGCTAATGTTTATGTAGATATTTCCTTATTCAATGCTTATGAATTTGAACATTGTCTATTTCAATTCTTGTTATTTTCTCAAAAATATCTTTTTGTAGGTTTTCCATTCAAAACATAAAAATGTTGTTACCTTAAAGTTGCTTTCTGATGTTGATCATACCTTGTCTTGGACTGGAATTGGTATCGATTTTTCTGCTAACATTCACATAATACTTTTTTCCACTTAATCATTAAAATATTGATTCTGATTGTATTGTAGCCCTTTATTATTTTAAACAATGAGAACTCAGTCCAACTTTTACAAATATATAATATCACAAAATTAATAATAATAGTGTTTGAAAATATTTAAAGAAACTTACACTTGAGCACTCTTGCGATGTTTGAATGTTTGGTATGCATCTTCAAACGTGAATTTGCTAATTTTTCCTATCTAGGAAAGGTGCCATAGTCAATACCAAATCTGCTTTTTTTAACATCAAATATAATGCTTATGACATGTTTCAAATATCATAGCATTAATTTGGTTTTGTTAATGCTGTCTTTAAAGCTTTTCTTATATTTTATGTCTGTAATCATAGTTCATACTAGCTTCTGGTAAAGCACTTGAAGTGTCTTTTGTTCTCCATTGAGGACTTTTGTACCTATTCTCTATGTATTAATGTATGCTTTGGCTTTTTGTAAATTGGCACTTCCTACTTAATAAAAATACTTATGCTTTTCTACAAAAATGATGTCTTTCAAATATTATGCTTTTGATATAGGTTGGTCATGATAAAGATGGACTCCCAATTGGATTGCAACTAATAGGTCGACCATGGGCTGAGGCAACCCTCTTACGGCTGGGTTCAGCAATAGAGGTAAATGTTTTCATCAAATATTCAAATGTTTGAAGAAAATCAATTGTTTTATTATCTTGAAGTATGCAAGTAGAATTGCCGATATTGGCAGGGTGTGATGGTTTAAAGGTGGCATTGTTGTTCTCGCCACCAAGGTTCAAACCCCGTTGGGGTGGTATTGTTGGGTGGTTGTATTCAGGTTCATAGCTCCGGTTCAAAAGCGTTTACCCCTTGATAAAAAAAAAGTATGCAAGTAGAATTTTCTGTAAAATTGATTGGTAATCATATTTATTATCGACTTTACTTTCAACTTTCAAAAACAAAGAAATTGTTTCCAAACATTTTTTTGAATAAAGTCACAAAAATGTATTTTTTGTTCTCCTAGACTGTTTTGTATCCTTTTTTTCAAACCAAGTTCCAAGTTGGTTAATCCTGGTAGAAATTGGTTCTGAAAAAAATTGTTCAATATCTTAGGATTTGTTTTGGTATCAGAAAATCAACTAGAGGTCTCTAAAAGTGGGTTATCTCCAAGGGCAAAGCCAAAGTGTAGATGTGGTATAAGTTATAACAATGGCATTTTCCTTATTATTAATTAAGTAGTCTCTCATATGTCAATCATTCAACATGTCTGTTATTTGTCATGTTTGTTTCACAATGATTTAAACAATGCTAGGCTTTAATAGACTCTTAAAAATTATCTGCAGGGGATTCAGAAGCAAATAGGCTATAGCATTGATGGAAAACAATGTCTGCACCTTTATGAAGATAAAGGCGTCTTTAAGCTACTTGGTTCTCACTCCTAATATGGTGTTAGTGTCTAATTAATCTTTACTGATTGTCCTACAGGGATGCCTGGACAACCTTAAAATGGAAGACAAGCCCTCTTTACTTTGAAAGTAACTGTACATAAACTTCCCAAGTCACTAATCAAATCTCAAGTTCTGGACTAGAGGAGTCCGTTCCCAAACCAAATATGAAGATGGGCATACCTTGCCAATCATCGTTGTGAGATTTCACTAATTTGGGACTGCAGCAAATGACATTCCCGTAGAAACCTCCACAAAAAACCAAATACAATGATCACCTTATTCAAATATCAACTATCTTTTTAGATTTGATTTTATAGACCATTAGCTTCTTGAGCCTAATTAATTATTGGGACATGACCAACCTCCACTGACTTCTAAAATAAGACATTGGAGATGTGGGTAATCTTAACTGAAACCTATCATCTATCATTGGAGAAAGCAGAAACCTCAAGTGAACCCCACAATCAATCAGGGGGGATGCAAGCAACCTCAGCTGAACCAAACAATTATTTAATGAGGAGAGTGGAACTTCAAATGAACCTCATCATCAGTCATATGGGGTATAAGATAGATTTACTAAATACCTAGACCTTATTAGTCGATGTAAAATGGAATTTATGCTGAGAACAACTCATTTATGAAAATCCAATTAATCAAATAATTGCAAAGCACATTATGATAATTTTTCAATTAATGTAATCAAGGACAAGAGTCAAAATTGTCAAAACAGTCAGCATACCATGTGTTTTCTTGGTTAAACAACCTACTGCGTAATTCAATAAAACTAATCAATGTAGAAAGCAATGAAATAGAATTGGTTAATGCAACAAGGTGCCATAGTCAAACTGGTAAACATATGATGCAGACGTGAATAGTGGGTCTTACTAGACTAGCCGATCACACAACCAAAATATCTCACTAGCACAACGAAAGCAAAATTGATATAAACAAATCTATTTGATTTTATTGAATTTCCAAATGATACAATATATTCAAACAAAATCTGCTTCATTACATTACATTCATGACAATTATGTCCTTCGTGACCTCTTACTATCCTTTACAATCTTGAGCCTCTCAGCTAGCCTCTATCTTTACCAGTATGAATAAGTTCCAAGGGTTTAGATGTAGAGTACTTTGTCTTGAAGCTCACCCTTGTTTGCTTCCCATATTGGCATTGCTTGCAAATGGTATTTGAAGGCTTCAAAATCTTTGGCATGTCTCTCACTGCCTTCTTATTGCTGATTTTGACAAGATTATCAAATTTTATGTGTCCCATCCTTTTGTGCTATAGCCAACTCTCACCTTCTTTCCCCGTATAACACTTTTCATCATTGATTTCACTAAGAATGTAGAGTTTATTGGCTGTTCTACTTGCATATGCTATCAATTTCCCTTCCTTCTTGATTTCACATCCTTCAGCATGAAATGTGAGTGTGCCCTTGGTCACACATTTGACTCACACTTAGGAGATTGTGTTCCAACCCTTCAACAACAGAACATTCTCAGTTTTTGTTCTTCTAATATCTAGGCTAAGGGTACCTTTTCCAGTTATCTTTGTTGTAGCATTGTCCCAAATTTTCACAATTCCTCCATTCATTTTCTTCAAGGTGAGAAATTTACTTTTGTCACCCATCATGTGGCTTGAGCAACCACTGCCAATAAACATTGGTCTCTCTCACTTTGAGCATGTAGTGTAGTTTGTACAAGCATGGAAGTCTCCTTTTCTTTCCATATTTTTGTGTTTTCCTCCTTGTGCTTTGCCATAGTTTCCTTCTTGTTTTGTTTGGGAGAATCTACAAAACCACTTCTGCAAAAATGTGTTGTGTGCCCAAAATTATTGCACTTATAACATATAACATTATAGTCTACTAGAGGGGCAAAAGAGTTAGAACCTGGTCATGTAGATGACATTAGAGTCCTATTTGTGAACCCATAAGGATTTCTATTCTTATTCCACCCAATATTTCTTGCATGAGTCCTACAACCAATTGCTTTATTGCCAAATTGATTACACATGAAACAATAACCAAAGAAAGAGGATTAGAACCTGGGCATGTGTGCTTGCCTCGAAGGAAAGGATTTTCGAAATTTGTCCTTATTGACTTTTGGAGGAGTGCCAAATTTTTTGTGGAGTATGATTCTCTTGCTTCTTGTTGTCTCCACCTTTGATGGGACTTTGAGGAAATCAACATAACTTTTTTGTTTTTCCTCATTGGTCTTCTTCGATGGCTCTTTGGAAACTTGATCTTCCTTTTCTTCATAACCAAGAACTGTTTTTATGAGTGGTGACCTTTGCTCATTTACAATATCATTCAAGATCCCAGTACTCTTTTCAAACTTGAGGCTTCTATTCAACTTAGTAGTTGTCTTTTCTAGCTCCTTCCTCAAGGAGACAATTTCAAACTCCAACCTTTCACAATTTTATTCTCTTTTCTTCAATTGGATTCTTACCTCCTCTTCAATCCTTTTTTCTTCTTCAATTTGAATTTTTAGATTGATGATCATCTTTTTGGACTCTACAAGATTTTGTTAAAACTTTGCCTTGGTTTCACTATCCTCTTGAAGTTGTACCTTTTTCTTTAAATTCTTCTTTTTGAGTTCCTTGATTTAATCAAGGGCGCAAGTAAGTTCTTCCAAATCTACTTCCCCATCCATTTCATCATTCTCTTCCCCTTATGTCTCCTCTACTTTTTCATCATTTTTCAGGATATCATCTTTTGTTTTTATAGCCATGAAAAGAATCTCTTCTTTATCGTTGGTGGATAAAATTTCTTCGGATGAGCTGCTTTCCTCCTTGGATTAGAGGCTTTTTTTTGCTTTCATTAAAAATCTTCTTTTTCTCAAACTTGCCATGCTTGTGGCCTTTTTTATGTTTTCTATCTTTCTTCATATTATGCTCTTCCTCATCATCACTACTTTTAATTTCATAAGGACATTTTGTAGCAAAGTGTCCTACTTTTCTACAATTGAAGCATTTAAATGGAAACTTACCTTCTATACTTGCGAGATCCTTTCTTTAGCTTCCTCACGAAATGATTTTCCTCTTCGTCTGATTCATCATCGGAGTTATTGCTTGGCATGGGCTCTTTGCTCTTCATTTTCTTTGAGGCTTTGAAATTCGCCTCTTGTTTGGATGTTCGCTCCTTTTTGGTCCTCATCTCATATGTGGTGAGGATCCCATGTAACTCATCCATAGTTAAATTGTCCAGATCCTTCATTTCGTCTATGGCAAAAACTTTGGCATCAAATCTTAAGGGTAGAGACCTTAACATTTTCTGCGCAATCATTGAGTCTTCTACTTTTTCACCAAGACCCCTTATGGTACTCACAATCTCATCCACGCAAAGCAGATAGGAAGCAATGTTTTATTCATCCTTAATCTTTAGACTTCCAAAATGTCTCCTATGGGTTTGAAGCTTGGCCTTCTTAACCTTTTCATCTCCTTCACAGGTCTTTTGAAGTTTGTCCCACATATCTTTTGCCAATGTGCAATGCATTACTTTGACAAATTCTGATTGTGATAGTCCACATAAAATTGCATTCATGGATTTTGCATTATTTTCATTTGCTTTCTTTCCCGCCAAATCTATTGGTGGAGGTGATGGAGTAGTGTAACCATCCACAACTAATTGCCAAATATCAAATCCAAGAGCCATTAGGTAGGTGTGCATTCTTACGCTCCAAAAAACATAATTTGTCCCATCAAACAATAGAGCCCTATTAGAGGAGAATCCTTCTTGGTAGGCCATTTGTGCTTTTACGATCTTCCTTCTAGCGACTAAGCTATAATTTGAAGGAACCAACTTTGATACCAATTGACGAGCACAAGCTTATACTAAGAGTGGGGGTGAATCAGTATAAGACTATCCTTTACCCTTTTAAAAATTAACAACCAAAATAACTTCAAATACACAATATCAACAAATAATAACACAAGAGGAACACAAGATTTATGTGGAAACCTTTCGAGAGAAAACCATGACTAAATATTGCTTATATAGAAATCACTTATGAACTTTGTAGGCACCAACCTACTTGGAGACACCAATCCCCAACACTTGAGCACCAACTCAGTATGAGACACCAATCTCTTTCAATATAAGACACCGACTTCTCCAATATGAGACACCAACCTCTTGATAAATGAAGTATTTGTTCTCCTTAATAATTCTCCTTCAAAAATATGCTATAGAATGACCTTCAATTATTCTCTCTTCATGAATTTACTGGTGTATATATGATTTATCAACTTATTCTCCACACTTTTCTACACATTCCACGATCTTTATTTATACTTTCAGCAAGGGAGGCGACTTCATGAATGGATACATCCTTTTACAAAGGGAGACAACTTTCTAATTTATATGCACCTTTTCATATCCAAACTTGGGCGCTCCATTAGGGGGTTGGCCCCTATAAATAAACTACATTTATTTAAATTTGAATTCCTTAAACATGGGTGCCACTATTGAGGAGGGGTTGGTCCAATAAAAAATAATTTAATTTAATTTTTAAGACTCAAGAGTGTTAAATTTAGTGATCAGATAAGTGCACAGAAAATTAATTCAAAAATCAGACATAGTAACACAGCATATACCCTGGGAAAACCCTCCTCTTGAGGGAGAAAAACCCAGCAACAAAGATCTCTCTTTTATATATAAGTAATGGCAATAATTCTCTTTACAATGAGGCCAATACAAGGCCAATATCCAGCATCAACTCAAGATGCAATAACAGAAGATACTCTGCTCTTCCTTGTAATCTGAATCTGCACTTAGAGAAATTCGCAATCTGTTCTTGAAGGAATTCGCACTTAAATGATAATCCGAACTTTTCTTGAAATCGATATGATATGAATAATTTAGATCTCCTTATATAGATGACAATAGGATAAGTCCAAAGGACGTGATCTTTCAAAAAATGAAATGTCGGCCTCTTGTACAAAGACGTCTCATTTAAAATTGCTCCATTTAAAATAAAGTCGGCTATTTAGATAATCGCGCCACTTGGTGTAAGAGACATATCTTAACAAATAATTATTTAATGTTGATCTTCTTTTAGCAAAACGAAGTGTCTCTTAACTCGTGCCTTTAGAGATCTTATAAATCAGATAACCAATCGCTGGAAGTTGCATCGAAGTTGCTTGAACATTAACACTCCCTCTCAGCTGAGGAGCACACTTCTAGCATGCTCAAGACATATCACCTCATCGTGATGTCAAATATTACTCAATGCAATATCAACCATAATGGCTACAACCATGCTATGGTGAACAAAGGAATATCACCTCAACGTGATATTGGATATCGCCTCAACACGATATCTACCATAATGGCTACAACCATACTATGGTGAATAAAGGAATATCACCTCAACGTGATATTGGATATCGCCTCAACACGATATCTACCATAATGGCTACAACCATACTATGGTGAATGAAGGAATATCACCTCAACGTGATATTGGATATCGCCTCAACACGATATCTACCATAATGGCTACAACCATACTATGGTAAAAGATAAATATCACCTCACGTGATATCAGATATCGCCTCAACACGATATCTACCATAATGGCTACAACCATACTATGGTAAAAGATAGAAAGGCTCACTGATACTCGTCAGAAGGCTGGATTCTCCACCATACCAAGCTTATCTCGAAAGTATACAAACTTTTATCCTGAGAGAGAGGTTTGGTGAGAATATCTGCCATTGCTCGCTCATGCTAATGTACTTCAACAATGTACCTTTCGCGTACCATATCTCTCGATATAGTGGTACTTGATCTCAACATGCTTCGTTTTGTCATGGAAACACGGGATTGACAGAAAGCTTCACGCAACTCTGATTATCACAATGGATGATGGTAGGCTCCATTGATTGTCCAAACAATCCTGAAAGGAGCTTACGAAGCCACACTGCTTCTCGAGTTGCCAAGCTGCAATGTACTTGCCGGGCAGACTAATGCTACAGAATGCGGCCTTCGGCCTTCTTCATGCAGTAATCCAACCGCTAAATAAACAAGGTGCCTTCCCATCCGGATACAACCCCTTAATCAATCTGTGAAACCATGTAACTCCAAGTCTGCATCTGAAGTATACTTCAACCCATATCCAACTGTGCCACGCAAGTATCTCAGGATATGTTTAGTGCAACAAGATGTATCTGTCTCGGATCACACATAAATTCCTAAGTGCACTCACTGCATAGCAAATATTAGGTCTAGTGTTAACTGTGATACATCGAGACCCAATCAATCTTCAATGTAGGATCCACCAAGTCGAATTAGTCAGTTCTCCTTCAACTTATGTAGGTTGGTCTCCATAGGTGTAGACATGGATTTGCAATCCATCATGCCAAATCTCTTAAGTATATCAATGGTGTACTTTCCTTGACTTAAGAATCATCTCATCTGGTTTCTGCCAGACTTCTAAACCAAGGAAGTAATGCATGAGCCCAAGGTCCTTCATCTCAAATTCTGAAGTCAACTCCTTCTTGCACTTGAGAATCAGGTGATCTTCTCCAGTAAGAATCAAATCATCAACATATAAAACCAATATTAATGCATCACCATTGATTACCTTGAAATAGAGATTTGAATCAGCATCATTCTTCAAGAAGCCCAAACTAGATAGGTACCGATCAATCCTTTCGTACCAAGCACGAGGAGCCTGCTTAAGACCATACAAGGCCTTCTTCAGCTTACACACATGTGACTCCTTCTCATGAACTTCAAAACCATCAGGTTGCTCAATGTAAACTTCTTCCTCAATTACGCCATTGAGAAAAGTTGTCTTCACGTCCATCTGATGAATCTTCCATCCTCTCGATGCAGCAATGGCAATGATAGTTCTGACAGAAGTGTAACGGGCAACAGGAGCAAATGTTTCTTCGTAATCAACTCCCTCTTTCTGAGAAAACCCTCGAGCTACAAATCTTGCCTTGTACTTCTCAATGCTCCCATCTGCAGCATGCTTGATTTTGAAGAGCCATTTCGAAGATACCACTGATTTTCTCTTAGGTCTAGGAACAATATCCCAAACATCATTCTTCAGAATTGATTGATACTCCTCTGCCATTGCATCTCTCCAAACCTGATGACTGAATGCTTCTTCAACACATGAAGGTTCTGAATCAATAATCTGACTCATCAAGGCAACATAATTGAAGAACTTATGAGGCCTTTTACTTTCTCTGAATGTGCCTCTAGGAGCTGCAAAGCTTTCTGCCTCTTGCATAGTGCGCCTAGCCCATAGAGGTCTCTTTCTTCCAATGACAATGTCAGTAGGCCCATCAGTAGGCTCCAAGGGTTCAACAGGATCAGCATCTTCTTTTGGTTCAACAGTCTCCCTCTGAATCTCAGGAGTATGGTCAACTTCCATATCCTGAGGAGACTCTTCGTTACTGATCTCCATGTGAGTGCCCTTGGATCTCCTAAATGCAATGTCTTCCTCAAAAGTAACATCCCTACTGATCTCGATTAACTTTTGTCCTGGAATGTAAATTCTGTAGGCTTTAGATGTCTCGTTGTAGCCCACAAAGATGCCCTTCTTGCCAGAAGGCTCCAACTTAGTTCTCTTCTCCTTCGGAACATGGATATAAACAGGACATCCAAAGATTCTTAAGTGACTAACTTCAGGCTTCTTCCCTGTGAAGGCTTCTTCCGGAGTTATATTCTCCAAGACCTTGTGAGGACTTCTGTTCTGCACATATACAGCTGTCCTGGAGGCTTCTGCCCATAAGAAAGTCTGCAAATCTTGATCATGAATCATGGCCTTTGCTGCTTCCATGATTGTCCTGTTCTTTCTTTCTGCAACACCATTCTGCTGAGGATTATAGGGAACACAGAACTCCCTCTTAATCCCTGCATCTGTACAAAAGTCTAGAAAACTGCTAGAGGTGTATTCACCACCATTGTCAGATCTAAGGACCTTAATTCTTTTACCAGAAAGGTTTTCTACTAAGGCTTTAAACTCCTTAAATCTAGCTAATACTTCCTCAGACTCTTTAGACCTCAAGAAATAAATCCAAGTTTTCCTAGAGTGATCATCAATAAACAGTACATAATACAAAAATCCGCTTGAAGACGGAACAGACATAGGACCACATAAATCTGAATGGATGAGATCTAAAATACTCTTAGATCTACTTTCACTACTATGAAAAGTGGCTTTTACATTCTTACCTAGAGCGCAACCCTTGCAAGTGCCTTCATGCTCCTTGTCGAACTTAGGTAGACCTGTCACCATCTTCTCCATAATAGGCAAAGCACGAAAGTGTAGATGCGCCAATCTTCGATGCCAAAGATCACATAGAGAAGAAGTATCATGAACCAATGCTTGTAGAGGACGAGTGCAAACCCTGTAGAGACTTTCATGTCTCACTCCAATAACTTGAGCATCTTTGAAGCTAGAGTTCTCCATCCATACAAGAACTTTGCCTTTTGAGAAGGCAATTTGATATCCTTTATCTTCTAGGGCTGAAATAGAGATGAGATTGCGCTTGATCCCCGGAACATAAAGAACATTGCTCAACTGAAGTGTAATACCTGAATCCAAATGGAGAGTAGAGGTCCCAATCCCTTTCACGGTGTAGCTAGCATCATCTCCAATGATAACTTGTTCCAAAGAGTCTTTCTTCACCAAGCTTGATAAGTGCTCCTTGAACCCGGTGATGTGACGAGAAGCACCACTGTCGATCAACCATGTGTTGGTGTCGGTGGCAACATTGCTTGACAAGGCTGAGCAAAACAAATATTCATCCTTCTGAGGAGAAACATTCTCTACATCTGCAACAGAGGCTTGATGCTTAGGTCTGTCAGGGCAATGTTTAGCAAAATGACCAAACTTGTCACACCTAAAGCATTGAATTTTAGACAAATCTCGCTTCTTGGGATGGGAAGCATCATCATTTCCTTTATCATGATTCCTCTTGAAGTGTCCCTTCTTTCCACCTTTTCCTTTCTTCTTCGAAGCTTGGGCTGCAAGAACATGGATTTCTTGATTAGAAGAACTTGGGCCAACACCTCTAGCCATCAACCTTGATTCCTCTTGGATGCAGTCGGCCCTCAAACGATCAAACTTCGGAAGTTTAGACCTTGCACTAATTCCTTGAATATAGGACTCCCAAGATAATGGCAAGCCATTGAGTGCAAGCATTGTCAAATCTTTATCTTCAACCATATGACCAATAGTGGAGAGCTGATCTCTCAATTCTGCAATCCTCATGAAGTAGGCGATCACGGTCTCTCCTTTTGACATCTTCACATGATGAAGTTGTTGCTTCAGTGCAAGAGCCCGGCTGGTGTTGTTAATTTCATACATTTCTTCCAAGGTTTTGAACATCTCCCTTGCAGTCTTCAACTTGGAAACAATAGGGACGATGTGGTCTTTAACGGAATCAACCAGCAACTTCTTTGCTTTGATATCTTTCTTCCTCCATTGCAGCTTCTCTTCTTCCTCTTCAGGTTCGGGAACCTTGGTCTCTGCAAATTCAACCAAATCATTCTCCTCCAATGTAAGCATGATTCAGAATCTCCATGAGGTGTAGTTTGAAGCTCCATCGAGTCTATCTTCGATCTTCAATCCGTTCACCATTTTGAATGTAGTGAAGATAGATAAGACCCTTCAACAAAGAATAGAATAAGCTGTGAAAGCACAAATCTAACCACGATCTTCTTCACACCCGCTCTGATACCATGTTAAATTAGTGATCAGATAAGTGCACAGAAAATTAATTCAAAATTCAGACACAGTAACACAGCATATACCCTGGGAAAACCCTCCTCTTGAGGGAGAAAAACCCAGCAACAAAGATCTCTCTTTTATATATAAGTAATGGCAATAATTCTCTTTACAATGAGGCCAATACAAGGCCAATATCCAGCATCAACTCAAGATGCAATAACAGAAGATACTCTGCTCTTCCTTGTAATCTGAATCTGCACTTAGAGAAATTCGCAATCTGTTCTTGAAGGAATTCGCACTTAAATGATAATCCGAACTTTTCTTGAAATCGATATGATATGAATAATTTAGATCTCCTTATATAGATGACAATAGGATAAGTCCAAAGGACGTGATCTTTCAAAAAATGAAATGTCGGCCTCTTGTACAAAGACGTCTCATTTAAAATTGCTCCATTTAAAATAAAGTCGGCTATTTAGATAATCGCGCCACTTGGTGTAAGAGACATATCTTAACAAATAATTATTTAATGTTGATCTTCTTTTAGCAAAACGAAGTGTCTCTTAACTCGTGCCTTTAGAGATCTTATAAATCAGATAACCAATCGCTGGAAATTGCATCGAAGCTGCTTGAACATTAACAAAGAGGCGCTGAATCTAGAGGAAGTTGGCCAGCATAGATATGACTTCAAATTTGTTTTCTTGCTGTCTTGAGGAGATAAAGACTGTTCTTGGAATGAGATGAATTTCATCATGATATCAATGATAATAAACTTGCCATTGAACTCCATACATCTTTGACATCAATGACAATAATTTTAACATTTTCAGCAATCATCAAGGTCTTTGTTCCGCACACATGGAAAAATAGTAAAATGGATTAAAAAATTTGAAAAATATCTATGCACTACGTATTGATGTTCTTATTTCAACAAAAAAAGAAAGAATTAATTTGGATGCATGCACAAAAAGTTGTGTTATCAAAGTAGCCTATGTATTAATTATAGTTAATCACACTTCAAAAAAGTAAATTATGCAACAAGAAATGATGAAAAAATATTTGTGCATTAGTTATTGGTGTTATGAATCTATGTTTAAAAATTTATAATTTTATCTTTTTTATAAATAAATTTATGCTTACCAAAGTAACGCCACTTTTTAAAAATACTTTTAACTATAAATAATAAGTTATTAAAAGTTACGTAAAGAATCTCACAAAATATTTTTTAATTGTTTTAAAACTATATTTATAATCTACAAACAAAATCTCAACAATCACTCGTTCACATCATCTCCAAATTTTTAACAGTTTAGTTGCTATAGGTGTTAGAAAGTGGAAATTTGGAGGAAAATGTTGATTTCAATGTCTCACTTTGGCCAAAAAGTGGGATACACTTTTGTGGAGTCACCCTGCTAATAATGCAATTGGAATGTCTCAAGATGTGGAAGTGAATTTGAAAAAATGAGCTCCTTTTATTGGTGGAGGAGATTCATACCCATAAGAAATGGTAGGTAGTACATCTTGATTAAGGTTTTTTGAAGTTCTAGGTCGTGGCATTCATTTAGAAATGAAATGTGCATTGCATAAAAATTATGACAAGCAATTGTTGCAAATGGTCATTTCCATTCCATAACTAAATTCAATAGAATTATTTCTTGTCAAATTGGAAAAATGTATCAAGGTTACATTTCTACAAGATAGTTACAAACTAACATGCCTTCATCTTTGGTTTGTCTATTGGCAATTTCTTTGCCAGGTGTATATGAGTGTTTGGATTAAACAAAATTGGGAAGTAAGATAAAACAAATTGGCATTGCAAAGTGGCTGTAATATGCAGCCCAGTTTTGTACTTGTTTTTTTTTTTTGTTTTTTGTGATGAATGCTTTGAGATGTTTTTGCAATGTTTCATACAACAATATATTGCAACAAATAGAAGATATTGCAATAATATTTTTAACTTGAAAAAATAAACATTACATAGGGGATTCACAACTGAAAATTCCAGATTTTTCTACAAGCTTAAGTATTTAGTTTTTCATCCAAAATGGACGCTAGTTGCAGAAGTCACCTCCAATGGTAGAAATGTTGTAAGCATAGTGTTCTCCAGCCTTGGATGACCTCAAATGATGCAATACAACCTCCAGAAACCCTAGCTGCCCTTCCAAATGATCAAACCTTCCTCCAAAGTGTACGACCAACCTAGGAAGATGGTACGGCCAGCAAGGAAAGCACTTAAACTCCTCAAATATGTCACTGATGTATTCTAATCTGCTCTACAATCTGAAATGTATCTATGTTGCCCAAACTGTGAATTTCAATCTGCAATGAAGCTCAACTATGATTCTTGAAGTGTAATCACCAAGAATTCTCCAAATTGTGTCTTCAAACAACATAGAGAATGTTGCTTGCGAGGGTTTTTCATCCCCACAAACCCTAGAAGAAGAAGAAGCAACTCTTCCAACCAAAATAACAAAAATATCAACCAAGCATGAATGGCAAAATGAGCCTCAAAAGGTCTTAAATACCCTCCCAAAACCCACGCCCCAATTTGAGATAATATTTTATTTAATTTTTGAGACTTCACTAAGTCTCCAATTTGGGCGCTCAACTCTAGGAAGATAACTTGGCCCCTTTTTTAAAATGACTTATGACTCCCCATGTGCCTTTTTAAAATAACACTTTATAATATTAAATAATGTAAGTTAAATATTTAATTCAACTTTAATAACTTTACGTTATTAAAATACAAATACTGATCCATGCCAGAACATTGAAATTGACACCCATCGGCAATGCTAAAAATAGCAACATTGACCACTAGCCCATTGGTGCTTGAAACTAACTTACTAAAAATAGTAAGCACTGGAAACCATCCTAAAATCGCGTTGAAAAAAGGCATCATGCTCATAATAACAGTTGGAACCCAACTGGCCACTGACTATTGCCAAACCATAGGACGAAACGCCTCTAGAGTCCCCTAACCAACACACATTAGCCTACAGGGACCAACAGAATAGGCTAAGGATCCACCATTTGAGTTGACTAGGAAGGGGACATTACAGTGGCCTAAGATATTTTAAGGACATAGGATCCTTAGTCTATTTAGTTATTCTCGATGAGTAGAATAATTAGATAGATGTAAATATTCATAGTGTTTTTCCCTTTGGAAATTCTTTGAATGTTATAACATGAGTTGAAGATTAAAAGTTGAAATATTGCAATTGGGTGAAATGTAAAATATATTCTTCAAGTCATGGAAAGGGTTTTATGTACATGTTATACTTCAAATTTTAGTCTGTTGAATTGGATATCACTTGAAGGTTGAATTTCACCATCGTTTTTACAAAATCCTAATATCATCTAATGGAATGAGAGACTAGATATTCCAATGAGTTTTGATAAATTTATACTTACCATGTGAGTGAATGAACACAAGACATTGGTTTTATAGTGTTTTGCACCTTTCAAACACAAACAAAAAGATGTACAGTAGAATTTCTCTTTGAATTAAAAGGGGAAACTAAATTGAAAATTAACCTACTATGACCAATATGTACTTGCAATTTACAATTTTTACAATGTTTTTCTAGGGATTTGATGTTTAGATTGAATAAAATTTATATGTACATCTTTCTAGGTTTGCCCAGTGTAAAACATTGGGATACCAAGCGAAAAAAATATGTTTTTTTGACTGAAATAATTCTAAGACTAGACACTTGCACTATTTAGCTAATAATGGAGACTTAACAAAGTACAACATATGGATTAAATACACTAAAACATATACATGAGACATTATAAGTTAACATGATAGTTGCATTCAAAGATATGACTATTGACCTAGCATCTACTGCAATACAAAAATTTCAGTAATTATTAAGTTTTAACTTGTAAAAGGACAATAACACATGCAAAAATAGTTCAATAGAAATTCACAAGCGAAATAAGTAGACTAAATTCTATTAAATGACTAATTTTGGATTTTAAAATAACACAAAATACTTGACGGATAACAACTCCAATAATATGCAAGTGTGAGAAATACCATTAGGAATTAAGTGTAAAATAGCACTTATTTATACTATTTAGAGAGCATTAAATAATTGAAGAAAATTATTTGCTACTTCTACCCTGAATGGCTTGATTGTGTGCAAACTTTATTACAAATTAATCCTATCCACTAATTCTAATTCTAAGACATGCGATTATTCATTTAACTAACTATTAAGACTATTACGATTTGATGAAAGCTCTCTCTAACACAACTCACATACACAAGCAAAGACACTCAACTCACTAACAAGATTAACATCAAATAAAAATGATTGCATACAGCTGTAACAAAACAACATACACACTGATTTTATTGACTTCATAAACTTACATACAACTACATCATCTAACAGATTACAATCTGGTACAATATTACATAAATGGCTCTTCATGGCCTCTCAAATCCATTGGAAACTCTCCTTCAATCCAACATTCCTCTCCTTTGGAATTCTTCAATCTCTGATTTCTATATCATCTCTGCAAGTTCTCATTCCAGCTTCTAACTCTTCCCTTTGGCATCTCCATCTTTACACATTTCTGCATAAACAAACATTACAACAGGCTGCCCTCTATCCCATTCTTCCACACTCAATAAAAAATTAAAACTCAGTATAATATGGCACCTCTTCTTGGGTGCTCTTTTCTATCTTCTCCTTCCCTCACCTGCTCAAAGACAGCCTCCCATGAAGTGTTTCATCCCCTCTCTCGTACCATCTAAGGCTGCAGCAAATTATCTTCATTTTCACATGATGTTTCACATTCTATCCTTAGCGTTCAAATTTCTTCAACGCCCTTCTTTTCCTTGGCATTTTTTTAAGGAAATTTAAATAAATATTCATCAAATAAACCTTAGAATAATATCTTTAAACTTCTACAATCAAATTAGAAGAGAAAATACTCATGTGACTATGCCTGGATGCACCAAATTACCGGAAAATTAACTTTTTAAATAACTTGTTTCCAGAAGCTTATTTTTACGTGAAAACTTTCCAAGATGCATATCATGACCCTACAAATCTCCCCACCAAGCCATTTTGTTTATCCTTATAAAACTCGAGATTTTAAATTTTCCATAAAATCACCAACACAAACTTCTAGCATTAAAATATCCCAAATGGTGAAATATTTGACCATGAAACCTTTTGCACAATTGGCAAAATGAAGTCAAGAATATTCCCATAAAATAATTTTACTCAGCTCTTACAGATCTCCAGAAACAATTGTTTTTCATAAAACTGCTGTGGGGCGTTCAAAACGGCGAATTGGCGAAATTTCAATTTTTGCAATTTCGATCATACCCATGGTTTTCCTATGCTGAGAGATGATAAGAACTACAAAAACAAACCAAAACAAACATTAAAACTGAAAATTAAATTAAAATATTTTTTTGGTTGATGTTGATCACACATGTACCTGGATGCTCCATCATCACAATTTATCCTTTAGAACTCATATCTCTCATATGGAAGCAGATCTAAATATAGTTGACTCCTCAAAAATCCCTCTAAACTAAAAATAGAAATTGCTGAAAATATCTCAAACTATGTAAATAGCTCCAATTAAAATGAAAAATCTCAAAATATGTTATTTTCTTTGGAAAAGGTGACTCCAAAAATAGTGCAAGATAAAAATAGACTTCCAGATAGACAGCTTTGGATGATTCTGATGAAGTTTTCCGTTGTTTTGATCATGGTGAATATTTTGAAAGCACTTTAAATTTCTTAGTAATGATGATATGCCAAACATTTGAACTTGAGTTTTCTATCATGACAACTTCATGCTTGAAAGGTGGCCTCTTTTCTGTTTTAAAGGACCATTTTACTATGGTTGTCACCAAAAAGTTCATGCTTATGCTTGAAAGGTGGCCTCTTTTCTGTTTTAAAGGACCATTTTACTATGGTTGTCACCAAAAAGTTCATGCTTCAATATGAATGCTTTAAAAAATAAAAATTGGAAGAACTTTTACTATGGTGGTTGAAAAAAAGTGCGCTTATAAAAAAAATAACTCAAGCGCACTTTTTGAACCTTGCTTGCACCTTTTAAAGATGATAAATACTTTTAAAAATTGCATTTCATAATTTAAAATGTTTTGTGCTGAATCATTCAATGTCAAAAAGGTGCACCTTTTTCCTTCTTGACTATGTTGTCCAAGATGTATATTATTCTTCATGGTATGATTCCCTTTGTGTTGATTGACATTTATAGATGCTGACAACAAACCTTTGTTTCATCTTCTCTTGAAATATAAAAAGGATTTTTTTTTCCTTTTGGCATATACGTGTGGCATAGGAGAACCACAAAATATTAGGTCCTGTTGTATATTTGTGTTTTATTAGTTGGGTAATGAGTCAAACTATTACTAAATCACTTAAAACCAATCACGACAAAACACAATATTTTATATTATTGTATAGGGAAATAAAATGTTACATAATGAATGCATCACAAATTAGGAACACAATACAAACAATATGGAAAACGATAACTCTTTTATGAGTGGGAACAAAGGGAAACAAAATGGGTTAGACAAAACCATTCACAAGGTGGAAAAAGTAGCAACCATTCCTCATGATCAAAGAATTCAATCATGATAGCACATAGCCTAAAACCTATTGCAAGACTTTCTAAAGAGTTGTGGTAGAGGTGGGTAGACATGATCATGCAGTGAGAAATTCAAAATGAATTGATTAATATGTATTGAATTTGGATGATCATCTTCCATAACGAGGAACCTCTATAGTAGATAGAAATATTGTGCCACCTGTTGAAGGAATCTAACAAAATCCTACGATTGTTGTACTAATATAGGAATAGTAACCAATACGTATCAGGTTTGATATTCTTTTGTAATGTCCCCTTTTCAAGCATAATTGGTTTGTGAACAATTAGTCTATTTTTTGAGTTTTCTCGTATGCTAATTAGTGAGCAAGGGAGAACTCCAAAGTTCTTGGAGAGCACAGGATTAGTCAAGTAGTGGTGTTGTTCATGACAATGAGTTCAGATGATCTTGTTGAGCCTCATGGTGCTTTCAGAATGCAATTCCAGCCTTTTAGGAGCTCTCCAAACTTCTTGGAGAAGCATGCTATTTTTAAACAATCACCAAGTTGTTTCAGTTTATCATCCCAAGTCATCAATGACATTGATATAATCAGAATTTCATAATTGTCTTATTTCAATGGTTTCCTCAACATGGGTGATTTATTTAATTAATTAAATAATTATAACTTAAGTTGTCCTAAGGAGGGAATGCTAAAAAGGCAACTAAGGTATAATTATTTATTTAAAAGAGTTTTAAGTTGTGCCTACAGAGGGATGCCTAGGCACAAAGGGGGTCTTTTGCACATAATGAATTATTTAATTTGAAAAAAGAGTTTGTAGAGGAAAAAGGGAGATTATTATTATTTTTTGACAACCCCAAAGAAAGGAAGAATTTCTACACAATTTTTTTATCATTACAAGAATGAATGCATGGGATTAGCTAACAATTAAAACAGAAGCAAGTGAGATCAGTATGTAATTCTTAATCGTCATGTTAGTTACACAACCTTAATACTACAAGCTTACTACAATGTTCAATGGAAGATTAGCTGCTAATATGAACTGCAACATACCTTAAGTGTTTTGCAATTCAAGAAGGCTCCATGTCCATGGTTTGCAGTGGTTTGTGGTTGGAGTGCAAAATGATTCCAACCAAAATGGATACAAATCCTATCCACCACTACAAGTGGATTGTGTGGTCTGTGGTGAGAGAGAGTTGACATTCAGCCCTATTTGCACTATATAGATTAACTTCCTAGTGACCAATTCCCAAGGTGCACCTACCATTGGTAAAATCAAGATGCCATTGCCTATCAGTTATAATATTATGAAGTGAGTTATATGTTACATACTTGAGCTTTGTTAGGAACTCTCTTGCCTATAGTCCATCAAATAGCTAAGCAACCAAGGTTATCCATCACTGGCATAGTATGCTCCTTGACTACTATCCATCTTGAGTATCATAGTATTGCTCCTTGACTACTATCCATTTCGAGCATAATAGTACTGCTCCTTGACTGTTGTCCATCTCGAGCATAATAGTACTCCTCGACTATTGTCAATCTTGAGCAAAATAGTACTGTTGGACTTGACTACTATTAATCTCGAGCATAATAGTATTACTCCTAGACACTTGTCAATCTCAAGCATAATAGTACTGCTCATAGACACCTGTCAATCTTGAGCATAATAGTATTGCTCCTAGACACCTGTCAATCTCAAACATAATAGTACTGCTCATAGACACTTGTCAATCTTGAGCATAATAGTATTGCTCCTAGACACCTATCAATCTCAAGCATAATAGTACTGCTGCTTGACTGATGCTTAGCACTATAATTGGAAGATAGGTTCCTAACTCAAAATAAGTAGGTTCCTAAAACATAAAAATGTGGTGACCCCAAGTTTAGTATCAAAGGCCTACGTTCAATTGGGGAGCCATCATTTCTAATATTTCATTAGGACACAAATCAACAAGGTGTATAAATTGACTTTCAATCCTCAAGGTGAGTCAGTCAAACCTGGATTTGATCCTTTTGAGACTTAGGAATGATTTGGAAATGATCATGATGGATTGCCCGAATTAGACTATATGACCTAATGTAATAAATGCAATTATTTGATAATTGATAAACAAAATCAGTCAAGTTCCAACACATCTAAAAGGTGCAAACTGATGTGTACTTGTCTAGAAAAACCGGTTTTATTGTGCCTACAAAGACTAGGTTGCCCAATGGCGACCAGGTCTTTGTAAGGGGGTCCTGTTCAACTTTTTGGGTCCTCTGGTGTCAGATTTGAGCTTCTATTTTCTGCTTGTCTCACAGTCGGAGTGCCATAAATAAATCCTATAGGTGAGTTTTCGTGTCTTGACAAGGTTGATGACAACAAATGCAACAATGCAAAATGGGTCTTCAAGCTTTCTTCAATCCACTTAAAACTTGCAACTTGAACATTCACAAAGATGGAAAATGTTGTGCCTGCTACCCCCTTAATATTAGATACACCCAAAGATACACCCAGTTTTTCATGTTTCTTGTTTGAAGAAGGTAATTGAGAATAATATCCCTACTCAGACAATATTACCAAAGCTTGATGGAGGAGGAATCATATTGGAACCAGAATGTATTCTTCAGATTCGCACAAGGAAGTTAAGGACTAGAACACTCACTCAGTATCTCATCCAATGGAAGAATTTACCAATTGAAGACACCCCATGGGAGGATGAGGAGTTCATTCAAAAGCATCCAAAATTTCCTAGCATTGAGGACAATTTTTATCTGAAGAGGGGGGGGCATGCTACGCCCTTAATCTTAGATTACATTAGGTTATGAATAGTCGGCTTGTGGCTATCTTAACTCCTAATTAAGTCATAATATCATTATTATATTGTTATTTAGTTGATTAGGTCGGCTTAGGGCTTATATAGGGTTATATAAGCCAGTTGGGTGATATCCTAGGCATAAATAGGTATATATAGGAGGTTGTGAGTCTTATTTGTTCATCATGTTGAATATTGTGTTCTTATTGAAGACTATTGGAGGTATCCCCTTTGAAGTGGATTAGGAGGTTGCCCCCTCGAAGTGGCATATTATTATCAAGTATTTTCAACATATTTCATATTATATTCTTCTTGTGCAAGTTGTTTCATTACAATGCCATATAGGGGCTTTCCTTAGTCAAACCCCATGTAAGTGTTCCCACTTCCACAATGGCAATGTCAATGATAAAACCTTAATGGAACAAAAGGAAATGATGAATTAACACAATGTCGTTTGAACTCACCACCCTTCCGAATGGCTTCCTTTGAAGGATCAAGAAATACTACTATCTCTTCAAGTAATCTTGTTGCTTGATTTGCTTCTGAATGCTTGAACACTCTTGAACGCTTGAGACTCACAATACAACAATGCTGGCCTCACATAACATGAACATGAACACACACATAGAATTTGACATGATGTTGATCTTGAATTATTGTAACAAAGCTCTGATATGTTGCTCTTGACTTGCTCTTGACAATCATTTTTGCTCTTGACTTGCTCTTGACTAGGTATTTATAGGTGTTTATCCAATTTCTTGGAAATTAGATTCCAAAAGCCGACACTTCATATTTGAATTTTGGATATTAAAATACCACCAACATATTTGAATTTGGTTCCCAACTAAGAAGGGGCACTTGTGACCTTTTCACACATCGCCCCATTCAAAATGGGGACCCCCTAATTTTTGCTTCGTTCGCATCTTTTTGCTTTGGTTTTGCAGCTGTCTCTCTTTTGTTCTCTCTGTCTTTTCGAGGATGTGCCCGTCTTTGAGCTTTTTGGCTAAGTCTGTCAAATTAGGGTTTGCACTCTTTAGGCCAATTTGAGGTTAATTTGAGTAAGCAAATTGAAATCTGAGCTTAGCATTGCAATCAGATGGCTTCCAGTAGGTTCCCAGCGAAATTTCATTGAATTCTGACAACTTACTATTTTTAGTAAGTAATTCTCAGCTAACATTTTCTCAACACTAGTTTGAAATTTAACTGCCACTATATTCGGAACACTTTAAGTTGTTTGCTTGCAAAATTTGAGCTGAATTTGACAACTTGTTATTTTTAGCAAACCTGACTTCGGGAGCCATTTTTAGAGTTTGCATGTCTGATTTTTCGATGCATGTCAAGATATTTTTTCTAGGTTTTTCGAGAGCTTTGTGATGATATAGCATGCAAGCTGAGGTGATGACTTTCAACAATTCTAGCTTTGGGAGCCATTTATAGGGTTTGCATGTTGGATTTTTCAGTGCATGTCAGGATATTCTTTATGGGTTTTTCAAGAGCTTCGCAACGATGTGACATACAAACCAGGTTGATCATTTTTTAGGAACTTACTATTTTTAGCAAGTGCTCGCATGTAGACCAGTTTACTGGGTTTTTCTGGGTTTTTTGAGATCTCCCGGGCAGTATAACATGCAAATACATCCGACAGTTGGTTGGTTACTTTTCCAGGCATTTACTATTTTTAGCAGGTTCACTCTAGTAGCTACCCAGCACTTCAGTTTCACAAACAAAGCGACAGTGTGATGTGCCACACTCCGGTGATCCACTCTGCTACCACTGTAGTGATATGCTCTGATACCACTGTGATGTGCCAACACTTTGCTGCGATAATTTCTCTGTGCTTGTAGGTCTGATTTGTGTTTGGTGTTTGTCTATCTTTTTGTGTTTCTCGTGTTTGATGATTAATGCCGATGATATACATAAATTTAACGAAAATGTGCATATAATATGAACCCGAAATGAACTAAACTTCAATTGATAACACAAGAAGTCCCAAATTCATAATTAATAGACTTTCTTCATTACAAGAGAGAGTACATAATGGGACGGCTTGCATACATTCAACGAGATACTCAAGCAAGATTCAAAATGACCTTTAAGATGCATTCTACATGATATACAAGCTTACATGGCATAGATAATTAGCATCAAATTCGAGAGGCAATACATCTTATGTCTTTTACAGCCAAACTTCACTGTGAATAGTGACTGCTACAGTACCCGCGCCCATTAAAATGCTCATACAAAATTAAATACAAGTTTCTCCTACCAATTTCTTGATGGAATATCTTCTATTGACAAGGGTGCCCACTTTAGGAGTGAAATCAGCCACCAAAGAAAGGCATTTTTTTATTTGTTGATGAAGATGAAACCCTACAAGGTGCGGCTGGCTGTAGCTGTTAAAAATCAGCTCCAAAGTCTTCATAAAATGCAAATAAATACCTCGGGATGGCGAATGGTGTTACTGGCAGCAAGTATCCTTCTGAAAGATCCCTCCAACAACTTGTTAACAGCAATTCCAAGCTCCAAAATGCAGCAACAAGAAAAAACCAGCAACTTTAGGGTGGTCTTTCACACCTTCAAGATGCCAAAATCCTAACTACAAGCCCAATCCAGGCTTACCCACTGCAGAAATCAGGAAACCCTAGTTTCCTTCTCTCCCAAACTCCACACTTCAAGTTTCATTCAACAAAATAATCTCAAGCATGGGAAGTTCGAACTTTCTCTTCTCCTTTTATAATTTCACTTTGAAAGCACTATTCATTAAAAAAAATCACTATTCACTTAAGTTATTTCTTTTTTCACTTTAGGGATGAATAGTAGCATCAAAATAGAAAGTGACCCCCTTTAAAAAATAGACACATTGTCCCTAAGCCTAAGAAAGTGACATAAGTGGTGATGATCAATAATTTAAGCTCCAATTACACGCCAAACGCACAAATTCACCACGTCACCAAGCTCCGGATACTATTACTGCATTTTATCGACCAAGTGCCCGATCAAGTGACCCTCTATCCAGAACCATTAGCCTATGAGGATCGATATAATAGGTTAATCCGTTGACTCTGATGCTCGCGAAAGAATGGGGACATTACAGTCCACCCTCCCTGAAATTGCTTGTCCCCAAGAAATCATTATTGCGAAGAAACCTCATTCCTCGGAAGGCTCGAAAGAACTGTGGAATGTCCCATGCATCGTTAACTAACTCCTGGAGGGCCAGCATAAACACAACTGCGCAAAAAATCCCTGGATCCCAAACCCAAGATGACAGTCTGCCATGTTTGATAACCTCTAACTTCCTCTGCGCAAGTCTGATCACAACTTCACCATGCTGAAAATGGTGAAGCAACCTGTCGAAACCCATCCAAACTGCAGCGATAGACCCTTCACCACCCGGATCCCAATACAGCTTGAACTCCCATTCATTTGTCATGAAGAGACAAAAATATCTGGAAACTTCTGCAGTACAATATCTCTCTACAATCTCTCCAAAACACCCATGGAAGTGATAACTAATCAAACCATCATGTCCGCTGACACAGTAATCACCCCGTAACCATGTATCCGTATGAAATCCTTGTGACATTAAAGTAGCGAACCCTGTCGGATACATATTAGCATGATGGATAATAGACTGTTGTCCCTGCCAGTAATCCCCCGCAAGCAATTGAATCGGGTACTGGCAGCCTTTAGTCCCATCTTCTGAAGATGGCAACTCTGGACACAATAAAGAGTTACTCCCCTTGACTGCAACAAGAGAATCACCTTGCGCCCAAGAACTGTGCATCGAATATGAATCATGTACAGGTGGATCAAAGGCAAAACTATAAGCACTCCTCACCGTGTACACCCTATTAAACTCCTCCGTGAGCCTTGTTTGGCATCCCGATGCACTAGGACGATCCAAAACTCTGCGACTGTCACCCAACTTGGGACTAATATCAAGAGTATGATCGGCTTCTAGCTCGAAGAGTGGATCTTCAAAGATCAAACCACCATCAACCTCAAATAAGGGATTATTAACGAACTGTGCAATCCCTCCATGCTGATCTGAATCGTCCATCTTTGAGTCCTTGGAACAATACACTGAATTGTGCTCCTGGATTGGCTCATCAAGCTACCAATCATAATCAACTATATGGGATGAAATGATGGATTTGCTCCCAGGAGAGGGAAACAAATCGACATAAGTACCAATCTCCCAACTAGATGTTGCTCTGCATATCTCCTATGAAGATGATGGGGTAGCCTCGTGTCCTAACACACAACTCTTAGGAGAATCCACCATTGCATCACAAGAACTATCAATAATCTGTCCTACATTATCTATCATGGTACTGACCATAGGGGAACCCGATGCAACAAGTGGTGCTCTACTATTCTCAACCAAAGTACTCATCCCAATTGAAACTGCTGCCCCTATATCCATGATGGATGTAACCACATCCTCACTACCACCTGTGGAGATAAGATCATCACCAATTGTCGTTGCAGGAGACTGAACTGAATCTATAGCTCTTGAAGATTGTGCCCGTCTCAATTCCATGGTGAGCTCCTCTAACCATGTCTGGGACTCACGAAGAGTCAACTGAGTGCTTTCCAATGAGTTCATAGTCACCTCAAGCTCATGAGTGAGCTCGTCAACCTCCTCCTCCTTCCCCTTTAGTGCATCATAGCAAATACAATCCCACTCGAGAAGATAGTTCCTATCAGCAAGTAACTGCAGATAATTATGTTTCATTAATCTAATAGCTTCTCGTAATGTATGGAACTTTGCCAGGGAAAGGCTACTGTTACTGTGCTCATCTGACATAAGAGTACTCCACCCATAGGTTGCCAACATCTGTCGAGCAACATCAAAATGCTCTAAAGCTGTAACAATCATATCATCACTAACCTTTAACTGCCCCGCTAGATGATGATACCGCTGTGACTCATCATTCCCACCCAAATCTGCACTATAGTAAGAGGATGAATCCTCATCACTTACTTCGTGATCAGCAGCATCATGTGTGCTATCATCGGTGCACATATCAGCAACTAAGGTACTGCTGCCATGTACCTGAAGGAATGGCTCAACTGATAAGGTAGAAGCTGCTGATATGACAGTATCTTCACACACTTCCACTTCCAATGTAATTGTATCACCATCCAACTCACAATCTTGGAATTCTATGCCAACACATGAGCCTTCTAGCTTGTTTTCTAAGGTCTGATTTGAGAAATCAGACTCACCATGACATGAACCTAGATCAAACACTGCACCATTAGTACCCAAATCTTGAGTACCTTCTTGCAACAACTCAGTAGAATCATTTTGTACAGGTGTAGCCACTGCTGTCTCAAGTTGATGCAAATTTTTCCTACTGCTGTCATGTAAACCAAATCTGTTAGCAGTGCTGATAACAACCTCTTGAATGCTGTGAATATCATTCAAGATTCTCTCAACACTGACCCTAACTCCACCATACCAGAAGTGGTGAAGCAATACCCTGAGACCCATCCGAACGACCGTGCTAACTCTGTCTCCACCTGGATCCCAATATAAACCAAACTCATGTCCATCCATCAGGAGGAGGTAAGGATAACTGGAAGCATCAACTACATAACATCTCTCCATCACCTCCGCTAAACTCTCATGGATGTGATATCCACCTGTGCCTTCAAGCCTGCTAACATTATAATCCCTCTATAACCCTGTGTCCACCAATAGTCTCAGAAACAAAGAAGCAACAAACCTGGTTGGGTACACATCAGCCTGATGGTAGACTAAATATTGATCCTGCAAGCACTCACCCGCCAACAACTGAGTCGGGTATCTGCAACCACTAGATCTGTCTACTGAAGATGGTAACCCTCCATCCAAAAAGGGATGGTATATGTCCTGAACCAATCCACACTGACGCATCAACAAATTCTTTGTATGTGGACTAGAAGAGAAGTGTTGAGTACTTCTCACAATGCTTGCCTCAGTAAACTCCACTGCGGACCCTGTCTGAAATCCCAATCCACAATCAATGCTCATCTCAGGACTCGGGTCAAGTTGGTGATCGACATCTATTTCAAAAAGCAGGTTATCATATGACCAAGAAGCATCTATCTCGAACAATGGATTGTCGATCGTCTCGCACTCTATCTCCTGATCTGCTTCCTGCTCCCCTCCGAAATCTGCACTATAGTACGAGGTTGAGTCAACCTCATTCTCATCATGATCAGCATCATCATGTATGCCATCATCAGCACACACATCATCATCCAAGGCACTACTGCTATATGTCTCATAGGATGTCTCAGTAGACGATATAGAATTCACTCGTGTCAATGCTTGACCAACCTTATCATCCTTCTCCGCCAAAGGATCCTGTAGATCCTCTAACCCCAAAAGCCTCTGTTTTGATTTTTCTTCATGTGTATGTCTATCAAATTCATCATATAAATTTCTGCATACTTCAAAGGAATTTGAAGATACCAAATCATTTTGATGAAGAGTTATATCATCCTTATGTGTAGATTCTTTATCCATTTCATGTGTAAACAATTCATGAGCTATAATGTGATATTCCTTCCTTGCAAACTCTGTCTTATGGCAAAGACTCGGGTGCAAATCCATGTAACTCATGAAAGGAAGTTTCTTCTTAATTTTTTGAGGAAGAGTGCTATACTCCTTAAACATGCTAATCACTTCTTCTTCTTTGTTTTGCAAAGGACTCAAGTACCTGTCCTCTCCAGCTGCCTTAGAAATTCCAATTCTATCATCCACAAGAAGATCTTCTAAGGTCTGATTTCTGCTCACCGAGGGATCCGCTGAATGCTGGTCCATTTTCTTTGGTTCTGAATCCTCAAAGGGAACCCACATTATTCTATGCGCCTTGCCCTTAGGTCTCAAGGGACACTCATGGTTTAAATCGTACGGCTCTCTGCAATAAGAACACAACTTCTTCATCCCATTCCGACTTTCATCCAACCTTTTCAATCTTTGTTTAAGCTTCTCTATGTTCCTGTCCCACTGCTTCTGGGAAGTGGCCATGTTCACTGAAACCTCCGAACTGCAGTTGAAACCTACCCAACAGGATGGTAGGAAACCGCTCTGATACCACTATGATGTGCCATACTCCGGTGATCCACTCTGCTACCACTGTAGTGATATGCTCTGATACCACTATGATGTGCCAACACTCTGCTGCGATGATTTCTCCGTGCTTGTAGGTCTGATTTGTGTTTGGTGTTTGTCTATCTTTTTGTGTTTCTCGTGTTTGATGATTAATGCCGATGATATACATAAATTTAACGAAAATGTGCATATAATATGAACCCGAAATGAACTAAACTTCAATTGATAACACAAGAAGTCCCAAATTCATAATTAATAGACTTTCTTCATTACAAGAGAGAGTACATAATGGGACGGCTTGCATACATTCAACGAGATACTCAAGCAAGATTCAAAATGACCTTTAAGATGCATTCTACATGATATACAAGCTTACATGGCATAGATAATTAGCATCAAATTCGAGAGGCAATACATCTTATGTCTTAATTCTACTTACAGCCAAACTTCACTGTGAATAGTGACTGCTACAGTACCCGCGCCCATTAAAATACTCATACAAAATTAAATACAAGTTTCTCCTACCAATTTCTTGATGGAATATCTTCTATTGACAGGGGCGCCCACTTTAGGAGTGAAATCAGCCACCAAAGAAAGGCGTTTTTTTATTTCTTGATGAAGATGAAACCCTCCAAGGTGCGGTTGGCTGTAGCTGTTAAAAATCAGCTCCAAAGTCTTCATAAAATGCAAATAAATACCTCGGGATGGCGAATGGCGTTACTAGCAGCAAGTATCCTTCCGAAAGATTCCTCCAGCAACTTGTTAACAGCAATTCCAAGCTCCAAAACGCAGCAACAAGAAAAAACCAGCAACTTTAGGGTGGTCTTTCACACCTTCAAGATGCCAAAATCCTAACTACAAGCCCAATCCAAGCTTACCCACTGCAAAAATCAGGAAGCCCTAGTTTCCTTCTCTCCCAAACTCCACACTTCAAGTTTCATTCAGCAAAATAATCTCAAGCATGGGAAGTTCGAACTTTCTCTTCTCCTTTTATAATTTCACTTTGAAAGCACTATTCATTTAAAAAAATCACTATTCACTTAAGTTATTTCTTTTTTCACTTTAGGGATGAATAATAACAGCAAAATAGAAAGTGACCCCCTTTAAAAAATAGAAACATGGTCCCTAAGCCTGAGAAAGTGACATAAGTGGTGATGATCAATAATTTAAGCTCTAATTACACGCCAAACGCACAAATTCACCACGTCACCAAGCTCCGGATACTATTAATGCATTTTACCGACCAAGTGCCCGATCAAGTGACCCTCTATCCAGAACCATTAGCCTACGAGGATCGACCTAATAGGCTAGTCCATTGACTCTGATGCTTGCGAAAGAATGGGGACATTACAAACAGAAACGGGGTCAAACGGAGGCCATTTGAGGCACATGCAAGTTAGATTAGGATTTCCAACTTCGAGACTCAAAATGAGGGGTAAAACGCCAGAATCTCTGAAAACCGATGTATCCCATCGCAATCAGTATCTTTCAAGCTATCCATTGGTGAAATTTGAACACAATTTGAGTACTTACTATTTGTAGTAAGTCACCTCCAGAACAGGGCCAAAAATAGATGACACATGCGAAGCACCAGTGTGAATAGGTTAGTTAACCCATGAGGGTCCCGCTTGGCAAATTTCAAGTCAACAGGAGCTGCAGAAGTTCAAAAAACAAAGGGGTTACTAAAAATAGTAAGCGAGGGTGAGCAGGGTAAGAATTGGCTAAGTGTTCAAAAATTTTCTAAGACATAAGAAATGACAGTAGGTCACCTTCAGTACACCCTCAATTGGCAGGCACCATCCTTGAATGCGGCCCCATCTTGGAGAAATGGAAGCATGACCCATGAAATGCGCCCAACTTGGATGAGTTGAAATTTTTTTTTTCTAAGTCTTGAAACTGGAAGCAGCCACCTCCAAATGCGCCCAAGGTAGCAGGAGCCATGAAAATCTCTAAGTTTGTGATGAAATGGAAGCAGGGGGTCCCAAATGTGCCCAAGGCAGTCTGAGAGCTGGAAAAGTTGCTAAGGCAAAGAAAATTCCTGCACCACCCCTTGAATGCGCCCAAGTCATGGAGGAGACATCAAAATATTCTAAGTGTTGGAAAATTCCTCCACCACCCATGAAATGCGCCCAACTTGAAGGGTGATGGAGAAATTTTTCTAAGTAATGGAAAATTCCCTGATACCCCCTAAAATGCGCCCAGGTCATCGAGGAGGCATCAAAATATTCTAAGTGTTGGAAAATTCCTCCACCACCCATGAAATGCACTCAACTTGGAGGGTGATGGAGAAATTTGTCTAAGTAATGGAAAATTCCCTGACACCCCCTAAAATGCGCCCAAACTTGTAGAAGAGACATGAAAATTTCTGTAAGTGTTAGGAATTGGTAGTGGACCCTCCAAAATGCACCCATGATGAGCAGGGTGATGAAATTTACCTAAGTGTTGAAGAATGGCAGGAGAAGGGGTCAAATGCGCCCAAGTTTGTGAAGGAAGTGTGGAAATATTCTAAGGTGTTGAGAATTCCTCCACCACCCCTCAAATGCGCCCAACTTGACATGGAGATGGAGAAAAAGTTTCTAAGTCATGAGAAATTCCTCCACCACCTAGCAAATGTGCCCAAGTCAAGAAGGAAGCGTAGAAATTTGTCTAAGGCATGGATAAACTGGCAGGAGAGGGGGTCAAATGCGCCCGCACTTCATGAAGGTAGATAAAAAGTTTCTAAGGCACAAAATGAAACCACCACCTAGTAAATGCACCCACCAAGGAAGAAGACAAATTGAAATATTTCTGTGTTTTGAAACTGGAAGGACCCCCCATATGCGCCCCAGGTAGAATGATGTAGCATGAAGATTGGCCAAGGCAAGAAAACATAAGCACAACCCCTAAAATGTGCCCAAGGGGGAGACATCAAGGTGGAAATATTTTCTAAGGCACCAAACTCAAAGAGCAAGGTGGTAAATGCCCCTTTGAGAGGAAGAAGCTTGATAAAGGTTTATATCGTTGGAAATTTGAACACTAGGTGGTAAAATGTGCCCTAGGAGAATCAAGGTGGCATGAGAATTATTACAACCTCCTAAATGCGCCCTCATCACAAGATCCATAAAATGCGCCCAACAAGACTTCAGATAAGAAGTTTTTCCTAGGGCATTAGACTTAAAGCTAGGAGGGTGAATGCGCCCAAGCTCTAAGTGGAGGTGAGAATTTTCTAAGGCATAGAAAATCAAAGTAACACCACTCAAATGCGCCCAAAGGAGAATGTGTTGTAGAAATTTTGGCTAAGTTAGAGAAAATGAAGGCTCAAGCCTTCAAATGCGCCCACAATGGAATGAGTTGGTGAAATTTTCCTAAGTTATGAAAAACGAAGGTGGACCTTCTTAAATGCATCCTCAAAGGTGAACGAAAAATTATGAAGAAAGCAAAATTTGATCCAGAGATCAACTAGACCTCGGAAGTCGGAATGTGGACATCAGGTAAGTAAAGTGAATTTATACTATAAGGGTTATGATGCTCTTCTCTTTATTTGTTTTGTTGGATGAGCACCGAGGCCAAAGCGCGATGACTTGAGGTGATGGAGCAGGATGACTCCGAAACAATATTTCAACCTTGGAAAAGAAAAAGTTACATGTTTTAAGTTCCTCCATGATGTCTCATTTGCGCCCAAGTCATGAAGGAAAATGCTGGAAGAAATGGCTAAGTGTTGGAATTTCTCCTCGAAGACTAAATATACACCCAACCCAGGGAGGTGGATGGCAAGGAAGAAATGATCGAGTCCAAGACTAGAAAATCCTTCAGGATCGGGATGAAGGAAACAATGAAGGCCCAGGGGTTAGAAGTCATCCTCAAGCGCTTCAAAGTTAAAGAATAACAGCTAGGAGGAAAATCATCATCGAGCTAGAGAAAGAAGTTGCAGTCTTGGAGTTTCAAATTGATAACGTGCCTATCGTGTCAGTGCCAGAGGCTGAAGCTATGTTGGCCAAATTGATAGAGTTTGCAGTCAAGGAGCAGAACAGTTGGAACGCGTTCCTGGACGAGAATCTTCTAGAAGATAGTGGGCATTAATTGCTCATAATGGTCAAAGGAAGAAAGTGGGAATCTCTGCTCATTTATTATCCCACTCTACTTTGTGGCAGTTTTTAAGGTTAGGGCTTATGTGGCTCAATCTGAGCCCTTCATTGTAATTGAATTTGAGCCATCCACTGGATTTGGCCATCTATAAAAGGGGCATTCCCCTCATTTGTAATTCATTAGAGGAGAATAAAGAGACAGCTAGGAGATAGCATAACATAGATTGAAAAGGAAGGAAAGTTTTTCCATTGAAAGCTTTGTAAGAAGTTGTTGTGAACATTCTCATAATAAAATGAGTTATCATTGATGGTGGTTTCATCTTTTGTTGTGAGTAGCTAGCGAGGCTTCTTCGTCCTTCTAATTCGCAATAGAATCTTAAAGTAGTTTAGAGTAAAGTAGATTTCATTTCATGCAAATAGATGGTAGTTGTGGAATGTGGTGTTTAATTTAAGCAAGCTTCATTAAATCCATACCACTAGCGGGCTCACTGACGGTGGGTTCGCCTTGCGTGGTCAACTGGAATATTGCGTACTTAACTTTGATTATGATTTGTGTGTTGACATGCGTCATTGTGATGGTGTCTTCATATTGAATTGTGATCTGAATACCTTCAATTACTCCCCTTGAAGATTGCATCGGTTCTGTGGAAGTTGTCCAAAGCGAGGCAAAGTAGAGCTCGGTTGAGGCTTGTGAAAATTGATCTCCACATCCTGCTCGTAGATTAGTCCATAGCTTTTCTAATCGCTACAACCATTTCAATTCAGTACTTTCTGGTTAGTTTAGGAAATTTGAGCTTCACTGATAAATCCTTTGAATCTTGAAAACCCCTTTCTCTGGAGTGGACAATTATGTAAGTCCCCTTGAAATACCAGCAAATCACATCAAGCCAACTGAGACTATCCACTACATGAAGGAACCTTGGAGTTAAATGCATGATCTCTCTCGCAATCTTAGCATGTAGGAGACTTTGTTCAAGAGAGAATAGAGTGACCGTTGGGAAACTTTATTCTGTGTTGGTGCGGTCACAAAAAACACATGAACAAGACTTAGTCACCCTTGGGCGAATGGGTCTTGGCCCAAATTTCCAAGACACTCAAAGTCGGGGACAATTTAATGATTGGATGTATTTGCTCAATGCTTGTCCATGTTTAGAGAATGGTAAAAATTAGGCTTTGGAATGCATAATTTGGCAAATTAGAAGCTTAATTAAGTCCAATAAATTGGGGGCACCAAATATAATGTGAAATTGTAAAGGTATACAATTTTCTATACTACATTTAGCCCCCACTTTAGTGAGAGTATGGACTTATGCTTAGACTCACACTAAAGTAAAGAAATATGTCAAGAGGGGTTTGATTGTACAAATGCTGAAGCGATAGGATGACTAAGGATCAGGGAGGGTATCAAGCCCCCAGGATCTAAGATCCCGTGGCTAATCAACATAGGCACAAAGGAACACATATATATGATATACGACAATACAACATACACTAACATACAATGTCAACATGGAATGCAAAGAAAAATGGGATGGCCTAGCAAGTTGTATTATGCTATGTGTCCATACAAAAGGTGTTCATGACTCACACCATAGCAAAGTCTGAATTTGCTAGGTGAATCATAAACTGGAAGGCACATGGGCTAGTGAAGTCCGCTTTTCACTAAGTGAGCCCCCAAGACAAAATGGGAAACACACTAGGTCTACAAGGTGTACCCATAATGGTAAAATGAGAAACACACACTAGTTCTACAAGGTGTGCCCAACCATACCAAGAGTTATACTCTCTGATAACCATGATAAGGTGCCACAAAATGATCAAAATGTTATGCCAACACTACTCTAGATTCAACTCTTGTGAATAGAGTGAAACATAAAAATGCCAATGTCAAATGTCAATGTTAATGCATCTCTAAGTTTAGCCTCTGTGAACAAAGTGAAGCAAAAATAATGCCATTGTAAATTGCAAAACACCATGCTGTGAGCAATTACTTTAAAGTAGAAAAATGATAAATGTCATGTAACAAAATATCACAAGAGATTGTTTGGAAAGCCCTATGCCAATCATATGCTTCCAAACAAAGCTACATAATGAGAAGGGGCGAAAAACATGGAAAGGTGCACTGTGGGATCCACGTATCTAGGGTCAATATACATCTTTGCTACATTGATATAATAGAGCTCAGAATTGACATCATTCCCCAAATACTCGTGGAACAATGAACACAATGGAGGAATGACACATAGAGAGAGAAAACAAAGAAGCTTTTGGGTCAACATGGAAGAGACCTAAATGTCTCCACCTTGCATCGTCCCCAAAAGGAAAATACAAGACAAAGAAAAGATAAAGTTTACGACATAGAAGAATTGAGATACAAATAGAAGAATGTCACAACAGATTCATTTCCTTTGTATCCTTGTGCCAACGGAGGAACAAGGGTCATCTAAAGGAAACTCACAAACATAAAGACACACCAAGTAGCACGATACGGGAGATCGTGCAAGCAAACACAAAGAACATATGAAACAAATAGAAAGGAACACATCACATGCAAGCTGGCCTAAAGTAGGTCATCCACATCCCAATCTTGCGCATCATATTTGGAAGGTGGATAACTAGCTAAAGGGATTATAGCAAGTGTCGTACTAGGAGCATCTCCAAGTGCAACACGTGGTGGGTCACTCTCATCAAGAGGATCGTCATGGTTGCCCCCCATCCAAATTTATTTGCTTTGAAAAAAAAAAAAAAGCTCATTATGCACCTCATCAATTTTAGCAATTTCATCATCATCATCCAAATTGATCACAATATAAGGTTTTTTGATAATCGCATTTGAATTCTCTTGTTTGACTTCTTGATTTAGGTCTATGTCTTGTTTTGGTGGAAGTTGGATTTCTTCTTGAGTTGTTTCCACGGGTGTTGGATTATCATGCATTGTTTTGTTATTTTCTTCCAATTGACAAGCAATAGCATGACGTCTTCGCTTACGCTCTTTAACACTTTGATTTCTTTTTGCAGAATTTTCAAGTTGTGAAGGTGTAGGAGCGGGTTTATCAACCATTGGTTTCTTTTCTTCTCGTAAAGAAGGAATTGAAGGAACCATTAGGGGTTGGGAAACCACTGTCTCTTTAGGTTTATAAACTTGTTTTACCTTTGGAGGCACAAAAGGGATCATTTGATTGACTCTTGGTCTCTTTTAGGAAATGGGTGGAGGAATTACAGTGTACTCACCTTGGTTACTTGGGTGGGGTTTTGGCTCAATCATAGGTTCATCCATGATGGGCTAGGGAGAAGGATCAACCATAGACCTATCAGCTTCAAGAACGTTGCTAAGAGATAATTCTACTATATGCTTTGCCTTGAACTTTTGATAGGACTTGAAAAGAAAATATTCATGAGGCTTTATAGGTTCCATGGGCTAAGGCCAAAGAAATCCAATGAAAAATTTCCACGGGAAGACAAAGGATTAAACCCACTATGGTGTAGGTAAATATCTCATTTCCAACAGGAAACTTTATGCAGTTGTGAATAATCGACGAGGGGACATTCATGGAGCATAGCCATGAATAACCTAGCTTCACACAAAATTGATCCGATGACAGGATGATGGAAAATGAGACATCAAACTGTTTAGGTCCAACTTTGAAAGGAAGAGTGATGGAACCTATTGTAGGGCGAGCAAAACCATCATGACTTTTTATCCATTCTTTCAATTGTTCATAAGTATCTTGATAAAGCTCTTGCACAAACATGAATTCCTTGTTGATCACATTCTCTGCATATGTGGGTCAATAAGCATTCCTTGTGCAGGTTTATTATTGATACAACCAGTAATGTAGAGAGGACCATCAGGCACATGTTAAAGTGTATCGTCATTAGTGAAAGTGATGTTAGGGAGCATTGTGGCTTTACTCCTACGAGGTTGCACATCCACAAAACCAACCATTGTTTGTAGACCATCTTCATTCGTATTGTAATCATTAGTGATGTCATTTGGTGTATAAATATTCATCTCATCATTCTTAACATGAAAAGCTTGCACAAAGTTGGTTGAATGGTTAGGCATAGGATTGGTAAAGATTTGCAAGTTTTGGTTAAGGGAGGCAATAGATTTATTCCCTTAATCATTAACACCACCCAATTGGATGTGATTAGAATCAATGAGGTCTTGCACTTGATGTTTAAGATGCATGCATCGTTCCGTATCATGTCCACTTGTGCAATGATATTGGCAAAAGGCATTCAAATAGAAGTGTGGTGGTGGAGGTTTGGTGGTATCCACTGGTCTAACATGAGGCAATCGAATGAGGTTCTTACTCAGAAGTTGCAACAAAATTGAATGGAGGGAATCAGGCAAAGGGGTAAATTATTTATCTTTTGCTCGGAATTGGTATGGTGTTGGACTTATTGCAGCAACTTGAGGCTCAACATGATTTGTTTGGGATGGATTTATCTTTAGAAAGTTCTTGTTTGGTTTTTTGAATGGTTGGTAATTATTTTGATGGACAGCCTCGGATTTCTCAATATGAGCCGATGAAAATGCTTCTTCATACTTACTAATCAAATTCTGATAGTCACAAAGCGTCATACACAAGCTTATGAAGGATGGAAATTTTTGAAAGAGGACTTCTCTTATTTCCTTTTGCAAGTTGTCAGTAAACATTCTTTGGATTTCTGCATCAAGAAGAGTTAAATTGACTTGGGATAATATCAACTAATAGCGGGTTATGAAGTCTATAACCTTTTCACCTTGTTTTTGTTTCCATATCATTAAATCAATTATGTTGATTTTGGGACCAATGTTGACTTGGAAATGATTGAGGAAAGCATCAACAAGCTCTTTGAATGAATGAATTTAATTATTGGGCAATGAGCAAAACCATTCCAAGGCCATGTCTTTCAATGACCTAGGAAAAAGTTTAGCTAGCAACTTATCCTCAAAAATAAAGTCACTACCCATGGCAATATATGCTGTTATGTGGTTGCTAGGGTCCTCTTTACCATTGTACTTGTCAAATCAGGGGATCTCTATGTTTAGAGGCATTTCCACTTTCAAAATCTCAAGTGATAATGGGCTCTTTGCAATGTATTGTGATGGTTGTCCGTTTTGGTTTTGGTCCATCGTTGAGATTTGTTGTTGGAGTGATGTTACGTTTGTAAAAGTTGGTTTATGACAGAATCATTGTTTGACATGTTTTGGGAAAGGAGCGAATATGGTGGAATGGTTGTAATGTCCCCTTTTTTGGAAACCCTAAATCTTACCCTTGGTTTGATTTAATCCACCCCTCTTGCTGCTAACTTATTCCCTTTCTGCTTATTCACATTAACTCATTTGATCCCTATGCGATATGTAATGTTCCTTGAAAGCTCACATATACCCTTTGCTGAACATAGGCCTCTTAGGAGCACTTAAGGTCTGAGTATTTAATGTATATATCTGCCTAACTTCTCCTTTATCTCTGCATAAAGTCTTCACACAAACTGCTATAAACTCTTCTTTCAAATTTTATATCTACTTAGAAATCTGTAATGAACCTTCTTTAAATATGTTAATAGATTTGTTTCTAAATCCATTCATAAGTTTGCTCAAATTTGCTGTTCAAATATGCTCTATAAATCTTCTTGAATTTGCTTCTTGAGTCTGCCCAAATCTGCTTCATAAGTCTACCTCTGTTTTAGTGATTTTTCCCTATTCTTTCCCTCTGCTGTTCAGTAAATAAGTAATTCTGCCTTCTGAATCTCTGTCTTCTGATCGAGGCTCTAAAGGAATACTATATATGCTGTGTATACTATCTATAAATGATTGATCGATGACTGTGTCTAATTGATACTTCTGATTTATATGATCTGCCTACAGAGAGTGAACTAGTTTCCCAAACTATTCCATATAGATAGTCACTGACTAATATTCAAGAGGTTCTCTTATTTCTGATGGTTTGATACTCCTTTGGAGCAACCTCCGATCTTCTCTAGACTGGAGTAATATTCCCAATAACCCATCCTTCGTACTTATGCAATTAATCGGTGTTGTTCCAAATAGCGATTCCACTCTGCACTTGGTCAACTGTTTGGTTGAGGCATCCCTAGTATTCTGTCCAATTCCCTTTGATGAATCTCCCATTTCTTCCATGTCCAGTCACCAGCAACCATGAATCCTTTGATGCTTTCTTCCTAATAATTTCTGACACTTTATACCTTATATTATTTAAGTGGCGTGTCTCTTTCTTCAATTAATCGCATCCTTTGTATTTCTCCCATCATTGCCTTATGAAGGGCGATTATGGTTTATTATTTAAATATTATCATAATATTATAATTACCTCTTAATATCATCTTTGCATCTGAAGTAATTATTCCTAGCTATTTCTAATGTCTGTGAATCAAGTGATCTTCCCGATGAGGTCAATGTTTGAAGATAAAGAAGCCGCCACTCTATTTGAAGTTTGTGTGTCAAGGATAATTTATTAGCCATCATATAATCTTGCACCTTGAGAGATAAGAATACGGAGGACCCGGAAGACTTATTTTAGCTGCTACAATCATCTTTATCTATGGTTTGCAGCTTAAAGTATCGCCGCCCAAAGAGATTGATCCATGCTGGCCCACCTAGGGGACAAAATGGTGAACGGGTGGGAGTATCGATGAGTCCAATATTATTATAATAATAATCATTGTCATTTATAATATTGTTAATTTTATATATATGTCTATCACATCATAACAATAATGTTATCTATAATGATATCAATTTACTATTATAATTATAATATTATCGCCAGATAATTATAATTATAATGGTAATACTTAAATTGAGATTACTTGTATTTATATTTTGATATTTATTTAATTTTGTTATTTGTATTTTAGTATTATTTTGTCATTTCAAGGGTATGTCATTTCGGGGACATGACAATGGTGTATGTATTTGGTGGGCTACTATGTTGTGAAGTTATAAGTTGGGATGGTGCTTGGGGTGTTACATATGAAGAGCCAAAACCAAGAGGATTTCCATTGGAAAAACCTATTGTTGAAGTTATGCCAAGTGTTGGTTGTATTGTTGAAGTAATAGTTGGATTTGTAAATGTAGGAATAGAGGCTATAGTGGTAGGTAGGGAGACTTGACTTCCTCCTTGACTTTGAGTGTATCTCAAAGCTTGAGCGCAACTAGCCTTTGTAGGTATATTATCATCAACAATATGGGCTACGCACAACTTCTAATCCTTGAGCATCGTCAATCAATTTCCCAATGTTATCAATTATGGGAACCGTTGTACCAACGAAGTATTCAGTACTCACAAAGTTTTGAAGTTTTTCTAGGTCCTTGTCTAGTTTTCTTAGTCTTTCCTCAGGGACACGGGCAACCATGATCTCAACATCTATAAAGATAGGTGCTTGTAAGGTTGTCATTGGCATGGTAACATCAGGAATAGAGTCCAAGATGGGTTGAGTATTGACAACACTTGTCACGAAGGAGTTAGAAAACTCATGATCCACAGCGGATGTAGAACCAACACGGGATGCCATGAGTTTAGAACTACGTGTTGATGTGTTTTTCGTGACCGCACCAACACAGAATAAAGTTACCAACAGCGACTCTATCCTCTCTTGAACAAAATCTCCTGCATGCTAAGATTGCTAGAAAGATCATGCATTCAACTCCAAGGTTCCTTCACGTAGTGGATAGTCTCAGTTGGCTCAATGTGATTTGCTCGTATTTCAAGGGGACTTACGGAATTGTTCAACAACAAAGAAAGGGATTTTCACAGTTCGAAAGATTTATCAACGAAGCACGGGTTTCCTATACTAACCAGAAAGTACTGAATTTAAATGAGTGTAGGGTTCAGAAAGTCTAAATTCTATCCTAGATGCGGGATATGGAGCTCAACTTCAGCAAACTCCAACCGGACTTCACTTTGCCTCGCGTCGGACAGCTTCTGCGGAGTCGGTGCAATCTTCAGGGGAGATGACTAAAAATATTCAAACCACCACTTGACATGAAGATACCATCACAACAACACATACCATCATTCAAACTGTGATTGAAGTTAGGTCCACAATGTTTCTAGTTGACCACACAAGGCGAACACACCGTCAGTGAGCCCGCTAGTGGTATGGATAAGCAAAGCTTGCTTAGATCAAACACCACATTCCATTATTACTATCTACTTGCATGAAATGAAATTTACCCAATTTTAAGCTACTATTCGAATCAGAAGGACGAAGAAACCTTACTAGCTACTCACAACAAAAGACAAAATTCAGCATCAATGAAACTCTTTTTATTGAGAGAGTGTTCACAACAATTTCTTACAAAGTTTTCAAAGGAAAAACTTTCCCTCTTCTTCAAACTATCCTATCAATCTATACTAAGCTATCTCTAAGCTATCACCTAGCTCCCTCTCTATTCTAATCTTTGATCTAATGTCTAATAATACAAATGAGGGGGGATGCCACTTTTATAGATGGCCCAGTCCAATGGACGACTCAAATTACAATCAAATGAAGGGCTCAGATTAAGCCACATCAGCCCTAACCCTAAAAACCGCCACCAAGAGGAGTGGGGTAATAAATGAGCAATTAATGTCCACCACCCTTCTAGAAGGCTTTTGTCTGGAAACGCGTTTGCATTGCTCTTGTTCTTCTTCTCGATTGCAAATTCGATGAGTCTGATCATCATGGCTTCAACTTCCACGACTAAGATGGCAAGTACGTTCAGCTACTTGATAATGATCTTCCTTTTTGTTGTCATTATTGGAGAACACTTGCTGGGTCACCGCCGAAGGACATCACACTTAAGAGTAATTCCTCTATTTTGTTCTTCAATGATGTCAGTCTCCAATGCCTGGGTCTTCATCTTTTCCTCCATCCTAAACTTGAAATATTTTCTTGTCTTGGACTCAATCATTCCTCCTAGCCACTCACCTGATTGTGTTGGGTGTAACACTTAGCCATTTCTGATAACATTTCCCTTCACAGTTTGGGTGGAGGAGCACATAACTTTATCTCCTTTCAAGGTTGTAATATCATCCTGGATTACTTGCTTCATTGCTTCAAGTCATCGTGCTCTGGCCCCGACGTTCATCGTGCTCTGGACCTTACTGACTACAGTGCCAAACTTAGATTTCAATTCACTTACTCCATTTGACCTCAAACTGACCAGAAGATCCAAAACCCTAATTCTCAGAGTTAGCCAAAATCTCAAATTTAAGCTTAGAGACAAGCACACCCCGAAAAGGCAGACAACAGAAAGAGAGACACAGAGAGAGAGAGAGACAAAACCAAAGCCAAAAGACCTAAATGGCGCAAAAATTAGGGGGTACCCATTTGCAATGGGGTGTGTTGATGTGATTTTTATGACCGCACCAATCAGTAGAACAAAATAGTCCAAAGGCTACTCCGTTCTCTCTTGATCAAAGTATTCCATGCACTAAGATTGCAAGAAAGTTCGCACGTTCAACTCCAAGGTTCCGAAATACTTAGAATACCCTCAGTTGGTTTGATGTGAATTGTTGTTTTCACGAGGGGACTTACACAATGGTTCAGAATACTTGCAGTTAACAGTAAATGGATGATTGGAAGGGATTTGTATAATGTGGATGATTTGGCAATAAGTACATTTTCCTAAAACTAATCAAAGATGAACCGAAAGTAAATGAGTATAAGCAAGAGATGGTTCTAAATTCTATTCTAAATGCAAGATATGTGGAGCTCGATTTCAGCAGACTTCGACCGAATTTCACCTAGCCTCACGTCGAACAGCTTTAGCAAAATTGGTGCAATCTTCAAAGGGATAGCAAAAGATATTCAGATTACAATTTAGCATACATATACCATCAGGACGACGCATATAAGTATACAAATCACAATCGAAGTTAAACTCAAGATAATTTCCAGTCGACCACGCAAGGCGAACTTGTCATCAACAAGCTGCTAGTGGTATGGAATGAAATGAAGCTACCTCAATAAAACACCACACATCCAAAGTAAACTACTTGCATGAAATGAAAATTATGCTACTTTATGCTACTTGGATCCGAAAGGATGAAGAGACCTTGCTAGCTATCCATGACAAAGACGAATTCCACCATCAATGAAAAGATCTATTATCATGAAAGTTTTACACAACAATCTCTACAAAAGTTTTCAAAGGGAAAACTTTCCTTCTTCTCCACACTATGCTAAGCTATCAAACAAAATGCCTCTCTACTCTAGCCTCTACTCTGATCTCCAATTTCTAGTCTAATGAGGTACAAATGAGGGGGACTCCCCCTTTTATAGATAGCCCAGTCCAATGGACAGCTAAGATTACAATCAAAAGAGTGGCTAAGATTAAGCCACCTCAGCCCTAACCCTAAAAATTGCCAGAATGGGGAGTGGTGCAATAAATGAGCAAAGATTCCCACTCACTCCCAAAATAGTAAAGGCAATTAATGCCCATAATCAGTCTTCTAGAAGATCATCATCTAGTAGTGCATTCCCATTCTCCTTCTCTCTAGCTGCAAACTTAATGAACCTGCCAAGTACAGCCTCAACCTCCTGAACTGAAATAGGTGGAATGCAATCAAGCTGGAACTCTAACACCGTGACTGACGGTTCATGCCGTGCACAAGATTTTCTCCAAGCAACTAAGGAATCCTGCGTGCTCTGAATCAAGCTAGAGAAAGTAGAGGTGTTCTCAAAGTCATCTTGTACGAAGGTCTTCACCTCTGAAAAGAAAGGCACCAGCCTACCCCTCAAATTATCAGCAATCACCTCACCTGGATTCAACCGCCTAGCAAATATGGCCTCGAAGGTATTTTGGACTCCATCAGTGATATTGGCCATAGCCTTCCGTACTCTAGTTGAATCTGCCTGTGCTGTGTCGGAGAAACCACGTCCCGTGATTGCTGAAGAATACCATCTAGAAAAGTCATACCTGTCATTCTCTTGAATGACCCCTCCATCAATCAGCAACCGCAAAGGAACATGTCTCAATGCCTCAAGACGCTGAATAACCTTGCTCTGATAAATAGAAGCATCTCCCCAAGCCTGATCAACTGCCTCCATTCGTGCCAAAATAGTAGAAGCCTGCTGAAAAGCAAGAGCAAGGTCCTCCATAAACCTTTCTGTCTCAGCACGAACTCCCGTGACCCACTTATCTGCCTCCTCTGCCATCTTCCCTAGCTCCAACAAGCCACTAATCGACTCTCTAGGTATCTCAGCTGGAAGCTCTATCGCTGGAATCTCCTGCCCACGAGGATGAGAGAGCTGCTACACATATCCTATCAAAGCCTTATGCTCTCTTTTCAACTTCTTGTACTTTCCTTCCTTTTTAAATAATTTGTCCTTGAGGGCGAGGTAGGAGTTATCACACTCCTCTACAATCTGTGCACCTATGGGGCGTCCTAATTCCAAAGTTGTGACCACGTAGTTTTCAAGTACTGCTTCATCTCGGTCACAATCAACCTGAGGCACTGCCATGTGAAGGGTGCGAGAGCCATCTTCTTCAGTTGAGATCTTTGAAAACTTCCGTGCTCTCTTCTTTTGTGGAGGCACGCTGATCCTGTTCAAAAACTCTTCCATCTCAACTGCTGGATCAATCTCCTCGCTGGGGCTTCTTCTCGTCCTATCTCTGAGCCAATCAGGTACTGTATACTGTATGTCAAATGGTTGTTGTTCTTGTGCCTCTACTTCAAGGACTTGTTCAACTTCTATATCATTCTAGCGAGGCTCATCATCCTCAAGTGGCTGAGTATCTCCTGAAACTATATCATCATCATCTAAAACCATCTCTAGCTCATGCTGAAACTGAGGGTCAGTAGTAGTCCCCTCATCAGTTTGCTGATCATCTCTACTAGGTGTGTTGACGCTCTGGCCAACTGACTCTCTCCGTGGTGGCTGATTATTTTCTTGTACCGCTTGCACCTGATTCAATGCATTTCTTTGATCAGCAAATAAAGAAACCTCTTGTATGCTTGGAGAACGTGTCTCCAATGGCGTGGGTGATTCAAGTACAACTCTTGGAGGCTCCGGCTGAACAGGCTCTTGCCGAACTAGCTCTTTCCTTCTAGATTCCGTACCTCGTGTGATTTCTTTCTTCCTAGTGGTGGTGGGTGTCCTGTGATCTCCCATCAAATTGTAAGTCAATGCAATTGACCTACTCTTCAGCCTACTCACACGCCTGTCAACCCATGCTCTGGTAAATGTCAAGACTGGAATGCAAAGTGTGTCCAAATCCGCTATCTCAGGCTTTGACCAATCCGGGAGTGGAAATGGAGTATTTTTCACTGCCTCATAATCTGGATGGATGACGTTCATCTCCTCATCCACCTGGTCTGGTACCGGAATGACTTCACACTCCCTAATCATGCTTATTGGCAACTTAGAGAACATTCTCTTCCTGACTTCTGCTTCGTCTGATGCATTAGCCCAATAATCCTCAATGTTTGTTTTGTGTTTAAACTCTTCTGACAATACCCATTTGATGTTGTTATGCGGATCATAGTGCTGTCGGCTTGTGTGATATGAAAAGTGGTAAAATGGAAGCTCACTTTCAGCTTCTCTAGCTACCTGTAATGAAGGACACACCTCATCGGAATTGCCCATGACAATCGGGAAGTCAACACCTCCCTTCTTTTTCTTCTGAATCTTATCGTAGGCAACCAATTGCCTAGATATCTCTAACATCAATATTCTGTTGGTTGGGTAGGTAGCTTATATGGGTATGAGGAAAATCCTTGCAGCCTTATGTAAGAAAACTTCAGAAATTGTATAAACCAGCACCCATACCTCTCAATCAATTCCTGGGCCTCCCTCGAGATTCTGTGATGCATCCGCTCCTGAAGTGTCCTCGTGATGTGCATGGTGAAGGCGTCATTGGCACGCTTGTAATGAGTAGTACTTGTCAAGTGCAACTGCGGACAAGCCTCATGAATTTTAAACTGGTGAGAGCCACAACCAACAGGTTCCTTGTATGAAATTCCTTGATACTTCGTCATATGAGCCAGCATGTAAATGATGTAGGAGCCCATATAAAATGTCTTCGTTCTTCTTAGGCTCAGGAGCTGCTTGTGCAAATTGTCACTGATCATTGCAGCCCAGTTGACGTAATCCTTTCCTTCCAGCACAAGGTTGATGTAATAGAACATCCATGGCTCGAAAATAAACGACTGCGGGCAACCTCCAACTCTGCTCAGCATCATAATGAGATCACAGTACTCCTGCTTCAAGTCATCCGCTATAATTTGCCTTGGCAACTTCGTACAAGAGGGCCTAGGGTTGCTCATCCAGTGAGTATTGATTGTCTCTGTACATCTTTCGAATGCAGAAGCATACATTCGCTTAGCTCGCTCCCTTGATTTGTAAATCATGTTTCTATGCACTAGGATTCCAAAAGCTTCACCAATGGCAACAGGAGTGAGGTTGGCGAGCACTTGTCCATCTGGTGACATGATTGACCTGTGATCCTTCTCGTAGCAGTTGGCGCACTCCATCATCAGCTCCGAACATTGAATGGTTGGTGGGAAACCAACAACTGCATATAATCCACTTCGAACAATGTTGTGTGAAGTGTTTGAAGGCTGACGATGACCAATTCCCAGTATTTTATTCTTGAACGCCTCCAAGTTGAAAGAGCCCAAATTGGTATCAATCAGCTTGCCCAACTTCGAAGTGAACTTTGACCTTGGCATAAATGTCTTGCTCAGCTTCTTTATAACAGCTTGCCTGGATGCACCATTGTTGTCCTTGCCAGTTGTCCTCGCCTCAGCCATCTGCAAAACAATGAACATCCATGAGTAAATTAACTTAGAAAAATAAATAAAATGCTTTGCAAGGCTGCCAGTCGACTTCAAGAATTTGAGAAGCTGCAATATCATTTATAATTCGCAAACCTCAACTTCTTCAACAAATTCGAGCTTCAATACTTAGAAAATCTCAGCAATTTTCAACTTCAGCAACTTAGCTAGCTGCAGCAACTTCACTCTTGTAAATTCGCACTTCTTCAATCAGAAAATGAGCAAGTGCGCACTTCCTTAATAACACTTAGCTTCAGCAATATTCTTTTTTAAATCGAAGTTTCTTCAATCAACTTTCAGCTACAAACTTTCCTCAAGCAAATTCGAACTTCAGTCTCAGCAACTTCCAATGCCTTTCACTCGGCAACTCACTCTCCAGCTTCAAAAATTCGAACTTCTTTAATACTTGCAGCCTTAGCAACTTTCAGCTTCACACTCAACTCAACTTCAGACCTAGAGCAAATTCGAATTCCTTCAATTGGTGAGGAGAAATGGAAAACTTCTCATTTTTATATCAAAAATTGAATTCTAGAAGGAGCTTAGTACAGCCAGTGCATTAAATCTTCCACTACTCCCCTTCAAGAATTTGAATTTTCCCTCTTTGGTATTCTCGACACTTGTCTTTCGACGTCAGGAATCTCATTCTTCTAGAAGTTCAACTTTGACTGTCACATTTTAAATTCACTTTCAAAATTTTTTAATTTAAATTCATCATTTAATCAATTTCCTTTCACCAGCCGAAGTTCTGTCTTGCAAATTCTCAATTTGAATCATCTCCGACGCTCTGGAAAATTCACCTGTGAAGAACTCAATCGAAATCATCTAGGCAATTCACTTTAAATTCATCTTTGAAGAATTTTCCTTTCAAAACCATTTTATTCAAATTTTCCTTAGAAAATTTTAAAATTTTCCTTTAGGAAAATTCAAAATTTTCCTTTAGGAAAATTCAAAATTCGAGCACCGATTAAATTCTTCATGCTGAAAGCCTCGGCAAAGTGCGGAAGACATGGAAATCCATTTCTCATCGAAGATCATCAGTACCCAGAAGAAATTTTTCTCGAAAACGTGATGAATCCATGGGTACACAACGAACGGGTTCATTTAAAATTTAAAATTTTGAACCTTAGAAAAATATTATTCAATCAATTTTAAATCCGTTCTTCACATCTGTGATTGTATTGTGTTGCTGTGACTTGAGAAATTTTTAAATCCATCCTGCAATGCCAACATTCTGACTCCGTCACTGGAAAATTCATTCGTGCTCCGAGAAAAATCATTCATCACCTTCATGCCTAGGCGTATTTTCTAGAGGAAGAAAATACTTTGCCTTAGAAAAAATTTAAATCACCTTGCATTTCTTTTGCCTTAGGAAATTTTGTTCAACATTGCTCATTTGCCATTGGGGAAAAATTTTATTTTAATTCACTTAGAAAGGTTATCTCCATCACCTTGGGCGCGTATTGTACCATGGAGGACATTTTCATTTAAAAAAAATTCCAACGCCTAGGCAACATTCTTTGTTTTCAACTTCTTAACAATATTCACCTATCTCCACCTAGGGCGCATTTCACTTGCCATGTAGAAATTTCAAACTCCAATGTCTAAGCAACATTTTCCATTCGCCACCTTAATATTCCCAACGCCTCACATATTATATTCATCACACTTGAAGGGGAATATTAAACACGCCTAGCATATTTAACTTCAAGCTCAACACCTTGGGCGCATATCACATGTAGAGAGGAAACTTCACATCCACGCCTAGCATTTTACCTCACCTTTTACTCACTTCAATCTTGGGCGCATATTAACATGTGTGAAGGATGACCCTTGGGCTTCCTTATTTTGTCTTCACATGGCCCCATTTGGGTGCATTTTAGCCTTGGAGGAGGATGAAAGTGGTTGACTTGTTGACTAGCTTGAGCGCATTTAGCAAGGTGTGAGGGATAAAACTCTTACCACGCCTTCTTGTGACCTTTCAACTTCCTTTCTTTGTCCTTACATGGCCCCATTTGGGCGCATTTCCACATAGGTAAAGGATGAAGTTTCCAACGCTTTTCACAAGTGACCTTTCGACTTCCTTATTTTGTCCTTACATGGCCTCATTTGGGCGCATTTTGCCATGGGAGAAGGATGAACTTTGTTGACTCCTTTGACTTCTTTCATTTTGGTTGCATTTGAGCATGCATGAAGGATGGGCGCATTTGGGGGGTGGTGGAGGATATTTCCATGCCTTAGAAATTTTTGCTATCAACTCTCTCAATGTGGGCGCATTTTGATGGGTGAGGAGGATGAAACATGTTGACTTCTTTGACTTGCTATCCTTCTTGGGCGCATTTTGGCATAGGAGGTGGACGAGTTTTATACTTAGAAATTTTTCAAGCATGAGACCTTGCTTCTTCATCAAGCAGGGCGCATTTTACCCAGTGAGCAGGACGAACTTTGTGCCTTAGAAATTTTTCAACTTTCACCACCTTGGATGGGCACATTTTGCTATGTGAGGTGGATGAACATCAACACTTAGCCATTTTTTTCAAGATCTCCAGCTGAGGTGGGCGTACTTTGAAGGTGGTGAAGGATAAAGTTCCAGACTTAGCCATTTTTCCTCATCTTTGCCAGCTTCTCCACGCCTTACTATAAATAGTAAGTCTCTCAATTCTTGCATCTCCGAAGTTCAGATCGTTCTAAAATTTTAAACACTGCATCCTCGCGACCTCATTACCCTGTTGACATTGCCATTATGAGCTGACATGCTAAAAATAGCATATTCCTGGAGGTGATTTACTATAAATAGTAATTGCCTGCTTCTGATACTTCTACAACTCGTTTGACTTGAAATTCGAATGATACGCTCCTCACCACGTGACCTACTTGTCGACATCGGCGCATGCTACTGATTTGCTATTTTTAGCCTGTTTCCAAAATGACTTACTATAAATAGTAAGTGCTCTGTTTGCCTTCAAATTTTATCAGCAAATAGCCTGGAAGACGCTAATCGCGGTGGTATACACCGGTTTTAGAAAATTCTGAAACCCTAATTTCAGCCCCGAAGTGGAAACCCTAATTTGTTCTACATGCAAATGATCTCTGTTTGTTCTCGTTTCTGTTGCATTGCGATCAGCTCGTGATTCTGAAGTGTTGGGAGGCGACTGTCGAGATGCACCTGCTAAAAATAGTAAGTTCCTTAATGAGTGACCATCTCCGTTTGCATGTCACATCACTGCGTAGCTCTCGAAAAACCCATAAAGAATATGCAAACATGCAAACCCTAGAAATAGCCTCTGAAGGCTAAACTCTGAAAGTTGTCACCTCACTTTGCATGTTATACTGTCGCGAAGGTCTCTGAAAACCCAGAAGGAATCTCCAGACATGCATTGAAAAACTCTGCATCTAAACCCTGAAATCTGCTATGGAAGCTGAACTGCTAAAAATAGTAAGTGGTCGGTTTTAGCTCAAACTTTGCCAGTGAGCAGCCTGATGTGCTTTGAATGCAGTATGACTGTCAGAATTTCAAAAATGCTGAAAGATTGCCTGTAATTGCACTCTTACTAAAAATAGTAAGTAGTCAGAATCTGATGAAATTTTAGTGGAAGCCTGCTGGAAGCACACTGAACTCAATGTTAATCCCTGTTTTCAATTTATTCACCTTGCTCGACCTCGAATTGGTAAGGAAGTTCAAAACCCTAATTTTTAGACTTGGCCAAAATTTTACGTTTAAGCTCAATGGCGGGCATGTCCCCCGAAAGGTAGACCATAGAAAAGAGACAGAGAGAGAGAGAGAGAGAGAGAGAGAAACCAAAGCCAAAAGACCAAAATGGAGCAAAAATTAGGGGTCCCCATTTTGAATGGGGCGATGTGTGAAAAGGTCACAACACTACGCCTCACTGAAGTATTAACAATAGGACACTAGGTCGTCAAACTCATGCAAGTTTCACAAAAACAAAAGTGCACCCAAGATGAACACCAAAATACTAAATAAAGATAGAAAATACCCAGAACAAACAATAAACACAGCAACAGAGGTCTCAGAGAAATTTTGTTTAGCCAAGACAAGCAGGACAAGGTCACCTAATGGCGACTAGGTCCTAGTCAAGGGTTTTGAAAAATAAAAGTTTGACTATGTACTAAACTGCTTAAGGATCCTAATTCTATGTGCAGACAGTTGAAACAATAAATGAATTTCTAGAATTTGCTTAATGTAGTCCAATTTAAAGCACGATGTAGATATATAGCAATGTTGAAGACGATTGAACAAGAATGAATGCAAATTTTAGATCTGAAACTGTGTTACACAAGGACGTGTCCCTTGCCCCAAAACCCCTTGTACCCGTCCCCATCTGTCCCGAGGACAGGGGGACACATCGGGGACAGTCCTCGGCCGTCCCCGAATTAAGAAAATTCTCAGGAAACAGTAGGAAACGTTTCCTCCTGGTTGGGAACAGTCCCCCGTCCCCGATACGGATGGGGGACGTTTCCAACGTCCCCCGTCGTACTGGGGACGGCTAACCGTCCCCCCATGCTTAAAGCCTCCAGACATTAAAAATACATAAAATTTTGTTGTTTTAATATTTTTTCCTATTGCTAAATGCTGTGTGGGGCCCACGTTGACTGGCGACCTAAATTTTTCTCCAAAAACTAAAAAGTAAAATGTAAATGAAACTTAGTAAAGTTTCATAACTATCGAATTGGGCTCTCACGGCAAGCGACTGCTCTCAGGAAATATGACAACAGCTCTCAGGAAATATTTTTGTCTCAGACTCTCACGCCAAACACCCAGAACTCACCACAGGGCCCAAATCGATTTTTGCTCATGTGTTTGTGCATTTAGAAGAGTCGTTTTTGCATTTAGAAGAGGCATTTTTTTTGAGTTCTTCAGATTTTTATTTCAACCCTTTGTTTTCTCCATGCTTCCAACAGAAGCATATCCCCACTTGTAATTTCCAATATTATTATCATCCACACTATCCTTGTTTATTTCAAGGGAATGAAGGTCACTATCTGCAAAATCTTCATCGCCAACATCTTGAGGTGCACTTACAGTCCCATTTAAGTGCATTGATTCAAGTGATTGTCTTCAAAACATATCTATGTGTATATCATCCTTCTGGTACTACATCTCATTCCTGAAGTTGTTTACTCTTTTGGCTTTCAAAAAGGACTCAAGTTCACTTCTTAGTCTATCCATAATTTCATTTTTTTCATCAAGATCAAAACAAGCTTTAGCCAGCTTCATTTGAACCCTTTCTTCCCTCCAGATTTCAGCCAACTAAAGAATTTGCTGTCCACTTGCAACCTCCTTTCTGACCTTGGCCGATTCCTCTTTTTCATCTTCTGCCTCTAACTTGTCCTCTAGAATTTCTTTTGTCAATTCATCACAGAAATCCTCCATTAATTCTTTTGTTGTTATCAATTATTAATTTATTGACATATATCTCTCTTTCCTCGCTCTGTCTATAATATATTAATAAATTTTGAAAAAATCATATATATATATATATGTATTTTGTATGTTGCCATCCCCTACCGTCCCCTAAAAATGGGCCCCTAGGAAACGTCTCGGAAACGCGTCCCCAGCTGTCCCCCCGTCCCCGTCCCTAAAAGGCCATGGAACACAGATCTAAAATGAAATATTTGACTAATTGCAAGATGTAAAGATCTAAAAATGATATTTTGAATGCAAATTTTGATCTTTAAACAATGCACTTTCTTTCACCAAATGAACTAGATGCAAAATTCCTAAAAACATGCAATTACTAATTTCAAAATAGGGATATGCAAGTAGTGCAACTGAGCAGACAGAGATAGAATAGTGTGAAAAAGTTTGCTGAGACACTTGTACAAGGACTGGGTCGCCCAATGGCGATTGGGTCTTTGTGCAGGGTTCTGAAAATTCAAAATCTCAATGTTTAGACTAATGTTTAAGGTTGTTCCTATCTGCAAACAAATTGTACAGTGATAGCTTTTCCAGAATTTTCAAATGAAATACAAATGCAAATGTATGACAATTTTAGAACAAAATGAAATTTTGAGATGAAATCTTATTTAAATGACTAAAACTGTAATGTCCCCTTTTTCGGCATGGTCGTGTTTGATGGTGGTTAGCCTATTACTCAGACTCTCGTAGGCTAACAGGTTGTGTTTAGAGGGTCAGTGGTATTTTTTGGAGGGGTTGGTCGTTCTCGTTTTCAGAGTTCTGGGATTAGCTCACTGCAGGCCTTGGCAGTTCAGGAGTTGATAGCTTCTGATGGCACAGGATTCAATGAAGATTTGTAGAAGTTATGCTTATTTGAGTGATTTAAGTTATTAATTAACTTAATATTTTATTATAAAGTCAAATTGACTTTATCACTTTATATCACTTAAATATTCATGGAAAAAGGGTGATTTAAAATTAAATCATTAATACCTTTAAGTGGTGCCAATTATTTAAATCTCAACTATTGAAATGGACATAAGAATATGTTAAAAGATTTAAATGAAGAGGAAGTGCGTTTTTTCTTGGAATTCGAGCCTCTTGGTTATATAAGGCTTTTGGGCAATGAGAAACTCATTATTGATCATTTTGACTTTGCCTTGGATATTTTTCCTGTGCCTTCCTCTGTGATCAGGGTTTGAGCATTATTTTCCATTGGAGAACGATTCCTCTTCGATGTTGAGCACTTTTGAGATTGTGAGAGATCAGTTGAATCAGTGCAGTTGAGAGCTTCATTCAGAGGTTCTACATGCTTCTAACAGAGTTTTTTTATTCAGTTTATATGTGTCTGCAATAAGGAAGGGGGTTTCTACACTTGAGGCATCCTCTTCAGCAATTCCACAGCTTCCATCTTTGGCTCTTCAGCATTCTACTTGGGCTGTACTTTTGCATTGGTAAATGTGCCTGTTTTGGGAAGGCGTGTGAAGGAACTAGTTGAAACGCCTTTCTCTTGGCTTCTTTTTGTGACCCTTTCTTAGCGTCTACCTCTCTTAGGGGATTGTATCCTGCTTTGGAGTGGGAGAAGTCAGATCTGGAGCTTTGGCGAGCTTTTTTGTCAGTTCTCATCAATTCCGGCTGGCAAACTGAGAAACTTCTTTATTTAATTATTCTGGAGCATTTCGGGTATGTGATTTGTTTGTAATCTCATTGTATGTATTACAGAATAACATCTATTACATTTGTTGCTCAGAATATGTCTATATTGCATTTTATAAGCTTTAATATGATGCGCACCTTCTCTTCTGTTTACAAACATTCTCTAAAAAACTAAGTAAAACACATTAAGACTTAAGAAATTATTGGGGTTTGAGTTGAGAGCCAGCAAGGCTCGTCACAAAAACACACCCTAATGTAAGTATGATGCAATATGAATTCAATATTTTTGGATTTTTATAACTTTTATGATGCAATATGCAACCCTAAGTGAGAAATGCAAGACAATAATGCAAAACCTAGATCTAGGGTTTGAAAGACTACCAAATCAAAAAGCTTATGATGTCAAATGTCAAGTTCACCAAAATGAAACATAAAAATGTGGTGACCCTAAGTTGAGTATCCAAGGCCTAGGGTCAATTGGGGAGCCACCATTTCTAATATTTCATTAGGGTATAAATCAACAAGGTTTATAGATTGACTTTCAACCCTCAAGGTGAGTCAATCAGACTTGAATTTGATCCTTTTGAGACATAGGAATGATTTGGAAATGATCTTGATTGATTGCCCATATTAGACTATATGACCTAGTGTAATAAATGCAATTATCCGATAACTGATAAACGGAATCAGTCAAGTTTCGACAGATTTGAAAGGTGCAAACTATTTGTACTTGCCCCAAAAAAATGGTTCTGTTGTGCCTACAAAGACTGGGTCGCCCAATGGCGACTGGGTCTTTGTAAGGGGGTCCTACTCAACTTTCGGGGTCCTCTAATGTCGGATGTAAGCTTCTGTTTTCTACCTGTCCTACAGTTGGAGTGTCGTAAATATATCTTGTAGGTGAGTTTTTCATGTCTCAACAAGGTTGATGACAACAAATGCAACAATGCAAAATGGATCTTCAAGCTTTCTTCAATCCACTTCAAACTTGCAACTTGCACATTCAAAAAGAGGGAAAGTGTTGTGCCATAGAGGGGCTTGCCTTAGTCAAACCATGACAATGTCAATGATAAAACCTCAATGGAAAGGAAGGAAATGATGAATGAACACGATGTTGCAACTCACTACCCTTCAATGGCTTCCTTGAAGGATTGAAGATATACACATCTCTTCAAGGATCTAGATCTTTCTTGCTTAATTTGCTTGAATGCTTGAATACTTGAATGTTTGGAAACCTACAACAATTTTAGCCTTTAAATAACATGAACATGAATACACATAGAATTTGGCATGATGTTGGATCTTGAATTGCTGTAACAAAGCTCCGATATGCTGCTCTTGACTTGCTCTTGACAATAGTTTTTGCTCTTGAATGCGTGTTAATGTTATTTTCATTTCAAATGATCAAAAGACTAGGTATTTATAGGTGTTTATCCAATTTCCCGGAAATTAGATTCCAAAAGCCGACACTTCATATTTGAATTTTGGATATTAAAATACCGCCAATAACATATTTGAATTTGGGTCTTGACTAAGAAGGGTGACCCAGTTGCTGTAATGTCCCCATTTTGCGAGCATCAGAGTTTGGTGGATTTAGCCTATTCCTGACCCTTGTAGGCTAATATGTCTGGATAGAGGGTCCCGTGTGGCAGTTACTTGGTGATTATAGACATTACTCTTCAACTGGATTCAGGTTTTGGCCTTTGCACAAGTTATTTGACTCAGATTGGCACACTTACTATTTATAGTAAGTTACTATTTTGGGAGAGTCAAGGTTCCTATTAATAGAAAGACACCTGAGCAGAGCATATTGGCAGTGTCGACCTTGATTGGGCCTTTGCAGCAATTTCTAGACTCAGTTTCACATACTTATTATTTATAGTAAGTCACTGTTCAGGGTTTCTATTTTTAGACGAGCATCCGATCACATGGAGAACAGGGAGAGTCGACTCTTGGCTCAGACGGCTTAGCAATCAGACAAGTACATCAAGAGATATTAAAATTTAAGTGACTTAAGTGATTTATTTAATATTTTAATATTATTATAAAGTTATAAAGTAACTTTATAATAATAAAGTCACTTTAATATAATAAAGTCACTTTAATATAATAAAGTGTGTTAAGTGAATAATTTAATGTGGGAATAAATCTTTTATCCCACATTGGCTAGGAAGATGTTTGAGCTCTCCTAAGGAAAGAATAAAAAGAGAGGTAAGAGCTCATTCTCAGCATCCGGTTGATGAATATTATTTTGATTGATTTTTATTGTGGAGCCTAGGGCTTTCGTAGTTTTCTTCTTTGATCATGGGAAATGAAAACTTCCTATTGATAGCATAACTAAGGGAGTGAAAGATCTCTTGAAGGGTTGCATTTGAGGAGAGGATAATTCCGTCCTTTCATTTGTGCAAATTGGTGAAGTTTTCTACAAGGGTTTTAAAAGATAATCAATCCTAGGTCAGAATTAGTGTTGGCTGCTACAGTACACGTGAATAGTGCCACGCTATAGTAAAACGCTACAGTGGTGTGCATATTTGTGGAGTTAGAGGTGCTTTGCATTGAGGATTATTGTATCATTCATTTGTGCAAATTGGTGAAGTTTTCTACAAGGGTTTTAAAAGATAATCAATCCTAGGTCAGAATTAGTGTTGGCTGCTACAGTACACGTGAATAGTGCCACGCTATAGTAAAACGCTACAGTGGTGTGCATATTTGTGGAGTTAGAGGTGCTTTGCATTGAGGATTATTGTATCATTCATTGGCAGCGATTTCTTCATGTTATCAGATCATTTAGAGGGCAAGTTGCAGGTCTGATATAAATTTTATCAGGAAATTACAGTCATAACTGGGATGCCACTAGAGGCTCGATTTTGCTTGTGGAACCACATATGTGCATCAATTCTTCTCAAGGCTTGGTGCGCCCTCCTTATGGGAGCATAGTGATGATATTTGGTGCTTGAGACAGCATATATATGTTGCAAATTATTTTAAATCTGATATCAGACCAGAACAGGGGTGGCTAGGTGAAATAATTCGATTTGCATAGAAGAAGGCTCACCTTGCTTGGAGTGTGATTCCTACATCATCTCTTACCTTGGGCGACTCCATATAATTAGGTTCCTTATCATTTGGCATTAGTAATATAGCATATTGTATTGATTTTATTAGTCAGCTGTAGGTGTGCATGCATGACAGTCATTGAATAATTTGTAATTGCCAAGAGTCTTGGCTATCTTATGCAAACCATGTAATGATCTTTCATTTTATAAGTCAAGGAGGAATAAGTAGTTGAGCCATCATTGTTTCTTCAAGCATATTGTACTGAATTAGTTTGCATGACAAATGTTCGACACAATGTCACTTGGCTGTAAGTGAACATTTTGCTCTTAGAAATTATATATTTGCTTGGGGAAAGGTTAAAAGAAGTCATTTATGCATTGGGATATGAACTTAGACATCATAGAAATCATTTGTAAACATTCCTTATACATTTGTCATCTATTACAAAGCATTAATATCAGACTGATAACTCAGACCAGCAAGCTGGAAGTTTGCATTCGAATTGTTTGACAAAATTTCAAGGGAACAAAGATGAGTTTTTGAGTCAGCTTAGACTAGGCTCATCACAGTTGCCCTTGGGCGAAATCGGAGAAAATTTAATGATTGGATGCATTTGTTCAATGCTTGTCTACGTTTAGAAAATGGTAAAAATTAGGCTTTAGAGTGCATAATTTGGTAAATTAGAAGTTAATTAAGTCCAATAAACTAGGGGGACCAAATATAATGTGAAATTGTAAAGGTATAGAATTTCTTACACTACAGTTCCAAACCCAACCACCTTTTGGTTCAGCTACCACTATGGTGTTGTAAGACAAGAGAGGTTCACTTCCATATATTTCCAAATTTCCTCAAGGTGGTTATTTAGCAAATAAAAGTTACCATTTAGCCCTCACGAAACCGACAAGGTAGTCAACTCACTACACCTTAGTGACAGTTGCTACTACCATTCCCTCGGCTCACAAGGTATTGCAGCTGTTCCAAGCTCAGTTACAGCTATGGATGACTTTAAAAGGTGATTCAGGAGAGAGCAATACACGCTCATAGACTCTTTCCCATTGGAGGTAGTCATAACTAATCAACCTTTTCGAGAGTTTATGTGTGATCCCCTGCTTATTATTCAATCCATCAAAGTATATTTTCATGGCATGGGATGGCAGGTAATTGTTCTCTCTTATACATAACAGAATTAGCCATTTGACTAGTAATGACTGTCCTAGCAGCCAACAATACATATCAGTAATGTGCAGATTTAGAGATCTTAACAATGCATGGATGAAAGTAATATAAGGTATTAATTTCCAACTCTCATAATGCCCAACATACAGCAACATTACATCCTAATCGACTTAGGGGTCTAGTTGTTCTAGAAAGTACTCCACTTAGGTAGTCATCTGTCCTTCCACCTTCGTGGGTAAGAAAATACAGAAAAAAGGGGCAGATTAGAGGTGGAAAGGAATTGAGTAGCTAGCAGTTGTGGTGATACAATGAGAAACACATTTATCACTCATTCCATGACTTAGGTTAAGGTTCCATTGTTTCTACATTAAATATCTCTGTTTTCTTAATCCTTCCTCCCAATACTAGTATATGTATATATATATATATATATATATTAAACAGCAGCCAATGACTACCTTTTTATTACTTACTTGGTTACTATTATGATAGCTGTTATGGGTCCACTAAATAGAGCAAAAGATATTTTAGGGAGAGTTTCTATTGAATTCCGGGGCAAGTATGAAAAGTAGACAGAAGTAGTTTTCTAACAATGGTGTCCGATATATCGTGGTTGTAGAACCACCCCTTCTGCCTATCCTCAAACTCATTCATGCATAGAACCCATATTTAGACAGCATAGTAATTAAGGTTTGAGAACCTAAAATTGGTGGCATAGACACAATAGATCACATTCAGTGGCAGCCATGTTATGAATCTTGAAATTTGGGGTGTAAGGGTTACCACCTGCAGTGCTGAAGTGGAAAAGATTTGGTATAAAGATCAAGGTATGCTTCAAGGAGACTCTTTGAAATTGGGGTTTTGAGCTGTCTCTTCAACTCTCTATTAAATAATATAAGTCTCCAATAGACTTAACATTGAACTCCATTATAAGCAAAAGAGAGGTTGAGTGTGATCTAGAGCCTAAGGCCAATCTAATGCTAAGTCGCAAAGCCATTTCCAAAGAAAATCTATGCACTAATCCTTGGTTGATAGAACAACAACATTACTTGATTAAAACCAGCTTATAGGAAGATCTAACAAAGGGGAAATGAGTTTATTTTTAACTACACAGACCATTCCTAGCATTTTGAAACGATAACAAGACAGCAAGAAGGATTCTACTATGAAGACAATATTATAAACCAAAAGAAATGTGACTGGAAAGGATCAAAAATCTGGATTAGAGGTGCCCAAATGTATGGCATATGAAATAACAAGGAAATCTTCCTTGGTCTTTGCATGTTATGCTCTCCCCAAACCCATCCCCATTGACTCACCTTGAAACCACCTTCCTTCTCTCCTTTCTTCTTGGAAATTTTCCTGCTCAAAAATGAAACCCCAAATGGTGAATTTAGAGATGAAATGGTCGTATTTTCCCATGGCATGCCATATTGGTCACTTCCTATCCTTTTCTCTTAGATTGGGGAGGGTCACCATGCCTCATAGTGGCACGAACGACCTATCCTTTCCTTTCTCCCTCACCTATGCCATTCTTCTTAACTCCTTGTCTCTTGTGTTTGGGATGAGTTTTCCTTCATTAATTTTTGTTGTCCTCCCATCGCCCTTCTCCCGTGAATGTGTTTCTATTCTCTTACCACCTTCATTTTCTTTTTGCTCTTATTATTATCATTTTCTTTTCTCCTTAGCATTAGGCATTCGATGGATTTTAATTAGCTTTTTCTTTTATTTATCTAACGCCCCCTTCCCAAGGTTCATTAAATATGAGCTTATTTATGTGGTACAATTATTTATTTAATCCTATACATTTATAATTTTATTTATTTATTTTTAGTTAATTATGTTTTTATATTTAAATATGTTTATTCATTTACCATTCTTTAATGAGTTTACCATATTATGCAATATCCTCAATTAACTAGAACATTTTAGGTTATTTTGTATGCTTCCGCCTAGCTGGAAACAGACGAACAATAGCGATTTAACAGGCATCTAAGGTCCTAGGTTTAAATGAACCTCAGGTTGATAGAAACTACAAGCAAGGTCTTGACACTAAAATGGCATTACTATTTGTTTGTCTCTCATCCAACAGAATAACAAAATCTGCCTCATCTTGCACCTTGGGTACCTGCAACCAACGACAAACCTCACATAGGTCCACCAACCAAGTCATTAGTTTGAGTTAGTCTAAACAATTTAATGCATTAAATTTAGAATAACATAATAATGGTAATAATCACATTCAATAGTATTAACATAAATGTTCACAACCATCACACACACATATATAGGTCCACATAGTAAAATCCGAAATTCCACCCCTAGTCCAAATTACATTGGGACTAGGGGTCATGCAAAAGAATTAACAAGGTTTCTAGGGGATATAACATATTTTCCCTTCAAAATGTCATAAAAGGAGGTTGAGAGCTCATTGTTGAGGTCAGCCATAATATGGTATTTGTTCCTACTTTAGAGAGAACCTATGTTCATCTCCAATTTTTTGGAAGAGGAAAACCCTCTTGAAAATAGGTTTTGGGGACGAAAACCACCCTAGCTGGTTTGTGTGGCTTCATACAAAGGTCATAGCTTCACTTGTAATTGAAGCTTTATTTCTAGTTGTTTAAGATTGAGGTATTTGATGTTTTTGATGAGTTTGGTTTGCAAAGATTTATTGGTGTTGATTGTGTGAGTTATTTAGCCTTCGAGAAATATTCAAAGGAGCTATTAGGGGATCGTACTATATGAGCTTGTTGGTTTTGCCTTTCCTACAAGCCGTACTACTTGAAGTTCTTGTTTGGTATGGATTTGATATAGTAAAATATGTCTTTTATTACCCTTTTATGCTATCATTGTTGTCTGTACAGATATTGAGGGACACCATTGAAGGGTTGTACCTCATTAATACCAGTTGTACTTGCCTGGAAGGGGCATGTGAAGGATTTAAAGTGAAGCATTGCCATTTTCATCAATATTTTGGGTTCTTTGGTGACACCCAACCTAGGGAAATATAAACAATCATATTTGAGGTTGAGGTTGAGGTTTTCTTAAGGAAAAAAGCAGTTTTGCGAGTTTATGAGCTCAAAGAGGTATTGTACCTGCTGTTATAGAAGTCTATCAGACCTGCATACAATTTATCAGTCTGGTAACGTGCATTTTGAGACATGTAATAAACATTTAAGTATAAGTGGCATTTATATATGGACATTTACATCCTTATACTTTAAATCTAAGTTACCGATTCGTTTTTGGATTTGGGTATGGGTACGAGAATCCGGTACAGGATTCTGCAAAAAAAAATTTAGGGTTGGGTACGGCTTGGGTACGGCAATACAAAAAACATATAAAAATCAGAAATATATACATATTTGCAGCAGTAATTAAGTTCATAATACACCACCATATTAATAGTCTAATAACATAGCAAAAATACATCACCACTTTCATAGTCACTAAGTCAAATATTAAAATATTAGTGATTACTCGAATGTCATGATATAAAATTATAAATTAAAGTTCAAACATAAAATGTCAAATGTTTACAATCAGCCATTATTGATCATTGATCAATCTGAATCATATGGGTCATCATTATCAAACAAACTAGCATTATTAGATGCTACATTTTGCGTAGAACTACAAATAGCATTCGTAGCACTCACACAAGCACTACCACTAGCAATAGCAGTAGCAGTAGCACTGACACTACCACTCTCACGATCAGTAGCTGCTCCAGGCTCATACTCATCATCAATATCAAGTACAACTAAGTGACTTGTGGAAGCATCCAAGTCAAGCTGCTCTGGCTCAATATCCCACCTCCTTGTGTCTCCTTCTTTGTAGGAACTTTGCTTGTCTGTAAGGAGGCGCAAGTTTGAATGCACATACACCAAGTCCTCTGCCTTTTTTGAATGCAGCCTGTTGCGTTTTATTGAGTGGATGAAGGAGTATGTGCTCCAATTCCTCTCTGAAGAAGATGAACTAGCAACCTATTAAGAGTCAAGACCAAATTAAATAGTTAAGAGTTACAAAATTTAACTAAACAAAATTATTAATTGATATAAAATTATAAATTAAAATTAAAATTACAAAATATAAAACTTACTTGGGATAAGATTTTTATTGCAATTGGTTGGAGGTGCATGTATTCTTGCCCATGGAAGTACCACCAACTATGAGCATCCACCCTATACTTGTCTCGAAGAGCATCAAGATTCTGAGCAACACTACCGGAGCATGCAAAAGCCATGAACTCAGCCCTCACTCGATCACGTCGGTCACGATCAATGAAGAGTCTCCGAATTGCTGCCTTGTACCCTTGAGCCACTTCAACATCCCTATATGGAGCAACTCTTGATGTAACAGAAAGAAGCTCAGGACTATAATATTTGGGACTCAATGCAAAAGCAAGAAGATGCAATGGAGTGGTCATTTTGTTCCATCTATCAACCATGATTTCCTGTAGCTCTTTGAAGAACTTTTCATCAGGATCTTCCTCTTTTGCATTGATGATGGTTTTCATCTTCTCAATCATTGAGTCGATACCATCATATACTTCTCCCAAACAAGGTCTATCCATGTCTGTGTAACGGATCATGCTCAGTATAGGCTCAGTGAAACTGACCAGGTACTCAACACGATCCCACCAACAATCATCTAGGATCCTTTGCCTGATCCTATTTCCCTTTCACTGCTAGATTGCCTCCATATGGCCCAATTAGGGCTGATTACCATGGCACAGAGTGCCTCACGAACCTTTATAAGTCGTCTCAACACAATTGTGTTGGAGGCAAAACGGGTCTCTGCAACCTGTTTGGAAATCAAAATTAAAATTAAAATGTAATTTAAATTTACAAAATCAAAATTTAAAATTAAAAGAAAACTAAAAATTTAAGAATATTGAGAATTAACTTACCTTCAACAATTCCAATTTTGAGAATTGTCTAAATATTCCTTGTGTCATATGGTGGTTGGTGACAAACATCTGGATGTCTTCGCCCTCAGCATACACCTGTTTGATCCACTCAATTTTGGATCCAATTTTTTGTAGCATTAGATTGAGGGAGTGGACAGCACAAGGTGTCCAAAAAATGTGTGGATACTTCTCAATCAATAACCCAACAGCCCTACAATTTTTGGCATTGTCGGTTACAACTTGCACAACATTTTGATGGCCCACTTTTTCAATAGCTTGGCAAAGGATGTTAGCAATAAATGGACCATCTTTCACCTGTCCCTCACAATCCACTGCTCTCAAAAACATTGCCCCTTTAGGGGACACGGCAATAACATTGATCAATGGGCGATTTTTTGCATCTTTCCATCCATCAGAAACGATGGTCACCCCTTTTCAATCCATGAATCCCTTATGGGCTTCAAAGAGTTTGCTACATGTTTCACCTCTTTCTCCAATAAGGTGCAACACACCTTCTCAAAACCTGGGCCCTTATACCCCTTTGGAGCCTCATTAATAGATTTCACCATTTTTTGCCAATATGGTGAACGAACAACGTTGAATGCCAATCCATTGGCATAGACACATCTTGCTATGTCTTGATCAGCAATCTCTCTTGCCTCATTCTGAAATGAAACTTCCAACGGTCCCTTAGATCTTTTATTTGATGAGGGCACGGTTTGCTCTTGAGGGATGTTCATAAATGGATGGCTTTCTGTAGGTGGAATATAAGTAGGTGGTGTAGGGGGTTTCATGGATTGAGATCCTTTCCTCAAAGGATGGCTTTTTTTAAGACTAGCAGCTTTTTGCTCTGCTTTTTCTTGCTCAGCAATATATTTCAACACTATGTCATCTGCAAGGCCTTTGCCATCACCTTCTGGAGGTCCCGGACAAGGTTTGATGCCAATATCAGGGATCCTACACAAGTGGGCTTTCACTCGACTGTATGAGCTCGTGTATTGAATTTTGCAATGACTACAAATCCAAATAAATACTCCACCACCTGGACATTGTTGAACCATTTCTACATATTTCCAAAGGGGAGAGGTTGCATTTATTTTGAAACGAGATTGGCCTGAGTTAGAAGCAGATGCCATTTTAATACCTAAGGGCCAAGGCACAACAGATTGAAATAATTTTGGTATTGAAATTTGAAACTAAAAAAATTAAAAGAATGAGAACAATCAACAAAAGTAAAACAATAAAAACAAAACAAAATAGTTCATTTGTTAAACTTAAAAAAAATGTAAGAAAAAAATCAAAAAACTTCAAAGAAACCTACCTCTTTTGAACAAATCTTGCTCTACGATCTTCTTAAATCTTGGCAAACACTTGCAAGTGCTTAGGAATAGCACAACAATCAACTTTGAACAAACAACGATCAGCCTTCAAGTCTATTCAAGCTTGTGCAAGCAAGAGAGCAAGTTCAGCAATGGAGGCAAAAAAACTTGTTTTTCATTCAGAAATTGTTAAATGAGATTGTTTTTACCTATTTAGTGTGTTTGGAGGTTGAAATTAGGGTTGCAATGAATATTAAAATATTTAGAAGTCAACATCGGGTCAAAAAAATGATAAAAAATGATTCAAAAAACACGTTTTTATGCAGACTGGGTGTTTTGACGTCAAAATACGTCACGGATTCTCCTTGGATTTGTCACACCGTATCCTGGCCGAATCCAGAGTCAACCCACAAATCTGAATGTATCCGCAGTCTTATTTTCGAATCCTGGCCGAATTTGAGACGTATCGAATCCGAATCCCGAATCCGAATCGTATCGTATGGTATCCGGGGTCTAATATTGACGAATCGGTAACTTAGCTTTAAATTATATTTCATGTTATGTAGTTTCAGGATAGTTTGAGATGGGTTCGGATCTTTAGGAGTTCCAATGCAAATTCTAGTTTTTGGAGGATCTTATAATTTTTCTATCTTAGTCAAATTTTAGTATTCAGGAATTTTCAATGTGCTCTCAATGTGTGTTTAGTTTTGATTTGGCATTTTATTAGTAGAACCAAGTGCTATCAAACCTACACCAACATTCCATAGCATTCATACAAGGTATTATGTTGTTGTTTCATAGTTAAGCTAATGTATGTTATTTGGTTCACTTTGGGATTATTGTAACAAACTTTATTTATGATCAGCACTTTATGCCAGCATATCAGCAGTTAATCTTTCTATAGGATGTTTGTAATGCATTTGATTGTAATGTCCCCTTCTTGCTCATAGCCAGTCTGAGCTTCCATTAGCCTTTTCAGCTCTCGTAGGCTAAGTGAATTTGGTTAGGGAACTTTGGCAACCTGAGATGAGTATTCTGGGTTTTTTTCCAGTGGTGACGGCTATTTTTAGTAAGTTCTATTTGAGCTTCATTTGGGCCATTTTAGTGTTTTGGCTCACTATTTTTAGAAGTGCTATATTTAATAACTGATCTCGGCTCCTTTTATTCAGCAGCTCAATGTAGAGTTTCCATTTTTGGCAGGGGTGAGTTCTCTCAATGGTTGGAGTTATTATTTGTTTATTCGTCACTTAAGTTAATAAAGTTGCTATTTTAATTAAGTGAGAATGAGAATTGGTTATAAAAAACCCCCTTAGCCTCGTAGAGAAAAGTTGCTTTCAAAAGAGGGGACAGTGTCTCTCATGATGGACTCCTAGAAAGAAGACTAATTTCATAATTTTAAGGCTTATTATTTGCCCCCAAAAGTGGACACCCCTTAGGGAAATATTTCTATGTTATTTTAAAAAGTTAAAGTGAAATTTTGGAGAGCTAGGCTGGGCATGGGGTTTTGGAGGGAAAAGTTTTTTTCAAAATGAGGTTGCCCTAATTCTTCCCTCTTCTATTTAATCCCTTTTTGAGCTCTCATTTGGTTATGTGAACTTTGGCAACTTAAGGAGACTCTACTCGATTTTCTCTAGGATTCGTATAATGCTGGTTGAGGACGAAAACCCTCATCTCTAGTTGCTAGTTTCGGTGGTGAGAGACCCACCCTAGCTGGTTGGTGCTTAGTTTGAAGGAATTTCAGTGTTTTGGTTTGCTGGTTATGCATTTTGGTGTTGGAAAAATGAAGATTTTCACAATTTCCCGAGTTGGCTTGGGAGTTTGGTTTTTGGTGTGGGTTTGCAGATGTTTTTATCCATTTTACAGAGGTCTGATACAAAATACAGAGGTCTGAAACTTGCAATTTCTGAGCAACTAAAAAGTATCAAACAACTCCTATCTCCGTGTGATGAAAGTGTATGGATTTGGGTATTGTTTCATTTGCTTCCTCATAGTTGGGCACTACCTTTTGAGCATTCATTTGTGTTTTTCGGAGGAGTACCGGTTTACTAGGAAAAAACGCCCCTCCTAGGGAGCTACACCATATTTGGTCATCATACTCAGTTCTGATCAGCGTTCTTGATGGCTGCAAAGTGCTGTTTAAAGTGTCCTAACGGGTCTGTACTTATGATTATTGTTATTGTAATGAATATTATTTATCTTTGATGCATTCTCTATATATTTCCTTGCAAGAATGAGAATTTATTCCATGTATGAACTCATTATGATGAATTCACAAAAAACACAAAACCCTTCTGCATCTTCCATCTTATTCTGAAAACAACACACAAAAAAAAAATCAGGGGCATACATTACATTGATCTAATCTTGTAATGCCCTGGATGGTAGTACCACCAGTGGTCTTGTTGTGACCTTTTCACACCGCCCCATTCAAAATGGGGACCCCTAATTTTTGCTCCATTCTGGTCTTTTGGCTTGGATTTTTCTCTCTCTCTCTTTCCGTCTCTTTTCTGGTGTCTGTCTTTCCGGGGACGTTCCCGTCTGTGATCTTAAACGCAAAATTTGGCCAAGTCTGAAATTAGGGTTTCCATCCTTCTGGTCAGTCCGAGATTGAACGAAGTGAATAAATTGAAAACAAAGCTTAACGTTGTTGTCAGTATGCTTCCAACAGGCTCTCAGCAAATTTTCATCAAATTCTGACTACTTACTATTTTTAGTAAGTGTGCAATTACAGGCAAACTTTCAGCATTGTTGAAATTCCGACAATCACACTACATTCAGAACACATCTAACTGCTCATGCGCAAAATTTGAGCTGAAACAAGCAACTTGCTATTTTTAGCAGTTCAGCTTCCAGAGCAGATTTCAGGGCTTAGATGCAGAGTTTGTCAACGCATGTCTGGAGATTCCTTTTGGGTTTTAAGAGACCTTCGCGACAGTATAACATGCAAAATGAGACGACAACTTTCAGAGTTCAACCCTTAGAGGCTATTTTTAGGGTTTGCATGTCAGGGTTCTCTTTGCATGTCTGCATATTCCTTGTGGGTTTTTCGAGATCTTCGCAGTGATGTGACATGCAAACGGAGATAATCACTCATTTGGGAACTTGCTATTTTTAGCATGTGCATCCTGGCAGCCGCTTCCCAACACTCCAGAATCACGAGCTGATCACAATGCAATAGAAACGAGAATAAACGGAGACCATTTGATATGCATGCGGAACAAATTAGGGTTTCCAGCTTCGGGGCCTAAAAAGAGGGGTAAAAAGTCAGAATTTTCGAAAACCGGTGTAAACCACCGCGATCAGCATCCTTCAGGCTATCTGCTGGTAAAATTTGAAGTCAAATGGAGCACTTACTATTTATAGTAAGTCATTTTGGGAACAGGCTAAAAATAGCAAATCAGTTGCATGCGCCAATGTCAGCAGGCAGGTCACGTGGTGAGGAGCACGTCATTCAAATTTCAAGTCAAACGGAGCTGTGGAGGTATCAAAAGCAAGCAGTTACTATTTATAGCAAACCACCTTCAAAAATGGGCTAAAAATAGTAGGCCAACTAAAAATAGCAAGGTCAACGGGTTGATGAAGTTGTGAAGATGCAGTGTTCAAAATTTCAAACCATTCTGAGCTTCAGAGATGCAAGAATTGAGAGGCTTACTATAAATAGTAAGGCACAGAAAAGCTGGCGAAAACGAGGGAAAAAGTGACTAAGTCTGGAACTTCATCCTGCAGCCACCTGAAAATGTGCCCAAGTTGATGAAGAAAGTTGAAAAATATTCTAAGGCAAAATTTCGTCCTCCTCACCCATCAAAATGCGCCCATCCTTCAAAAAGCATCAAATGCGCCCATAAAGCAAGAAAGTCAAAGAGGTCAAAGTTTTTCATCCTACACACATAGCAAAATGCACCCATCCTTCAACAAGCATCAAATGCGCCCATAAAATAGGAAAGTCAAAGAGGTCAATGTTTTTCATCCTGTAGCTATGGCAAAATGCGCCCACCCTGAGAGTTGATAGCAAAAAAAATTTCTAAGTGTTGAAGTTATCCTCCACCACCCTCAAAATACACCCATCCTGCACATAGGTGGAAATGCACCCAAAATGCAATTGAGTCAAAGTAGTCAACAACTTTCATCCTTCTCCCTATGCAAAATGCGCCTAAAAGAGGGCATGTAAGGACAAGAAAGGGAAGTTGAAGGGTCACAATATGGCGTTGGAAAAGACTTTGTTCTCCTCTCCCTCTCAAATGCGCCCATGCAACACAAGTTCAAAGAAGCCAACAAGTCAACAAAAGCTCGTCCTCCTCATATGCCTAAATGCGCCCAAATGGGGCCATGTGAAGACAAAATAGGGAAGTCCAAGGGTCATCCTGCATGAGGTGTGATATGCGCCCAAGTTGAAGTCAATAAAAGGTGGTAGAATGAAGAATGCTAGGCGTATGAAGTAAAAATGTTGCCTAGGCGTTGGAATTTAACATGTTCATCAAGTATGCCATACGCCTAAGTAGACCTTGAAAGTGGTGGAGTAAAGTTGATGAGAAAATATTGCGCCTAGGGTGGCGAGTGAATAATAAAAGGCATTGGAATTTTAAATTTAAATATCTTTCAAGCGTGGAATAAAATGCAAGGTGATGAATAAAATAAAGCATGTTGGGCGTGATGTGTTTTGAAAGAAAATTTTCTGAGATGAGTGGAATAAAATTTTTCTCACAAGCAAGGTGATCAAAGTTGAATAAATTTTTCTAAGGCAAAGTATTTTCTTCCCTAGAAAATACGCCTAGACCATGGAGGTGATAAAATTTTTTCCTAAAGCACGAGCAAATTTTCACGTGATGAAATTTGAAGATGATGACAATGCAAGATGAATTTAAAAATTTCTCAAGTCAGAGCAACAGGATGTTCACAGAGATGAAGAACGGATTTAAATTGGTGGAATAATTTTTTTCTAAGGTTTAAAATTTAAAAAATTTAAATGAACCTGTTCGTTGTGTACCCATGGATTCATCGCGTTTCAGAGAAAAATTTCTTCTAGGTACTAGATGTCTGTGATGAGAAATGGATTTCTATGTATTCCGCACTTTGCCAAGGCCTTCAGCATGAAGAATTTAATCAGTGCTCAAATTGTGAAATTTTCCTACGAAAAATTTAAAATCTTCTAAGGCAAATTTGAATAAAATGATTTTTGAAAGGAAAATGCTTCGAACGATGAATTTGAAATGAGTTGCCTAGATGATTTTAATCCAGTTCTTCACAGATGAATTTTCCAGAGCAGAAGAGAAGTAAAATTCGAATTCAAGTGACAGAGCTCCGACTGGTGAATTAAAAGATGAATTTAAATTAAAATTTTCGAAAGTGAATTTGAAAGATGCCAGTCAAAGTTGAACTTCTAGAAGGTTGAGATTCTCAGACAAGTGTCAGAAATATCAGAGAGGGAAAATTCGAATTCTTGAAGTGGAGTAGTGGAAATTTAATGCACTGGCTAAACTTAGTTCCTTCTAGAATTCAATTTTGGCTATAAAATTGAGAAGTTTCTCACTTTATTTTCACAGCTGAAGAAGAACTCGATTTGCTCTAAGTTTGATGTTGCTGAAGACTGAAGCTTGGGAGTTCGAAATTTTGCTGAAGACTAGTGATTGCTGAAGAAATTCGAATTTCAAAGGGGAATTTGCTGAAGTTCGAACTTGCTCTAAGGCGTTGTAAGTTGTAAGTTGCTGAAGCTCCATTTTATTGCTAAAGTTTGAAGTTGCCAATGCAAGTAGAGAAATTTCGATTCAAAGAAGAATATTGCTGAGAATTAAGGAAGTGCGCACTTGCTGATTTGCTGATTGAAGAAGTGCAAGAGTGAAGTTTAAATCTGTAGTTGCTGAGTGTGAAGTGAAGTTGCTGAAGTTTGCTTAGAAATTTTCTAAGTGATTGAAGTTCAAAATCTGTTGAAGAGAAGAAGCTGAGGTTTGCAAACAAGAAATAACAATGCAAGTTCTTGAAGTCGACTGGCAGCCCCTGCACAATGTTTTATTTATTTTATAAATTAATTTGCTGATGGATGTTTATTATGTTACAGATGGCTGAGGCAAGGACAATAATGGTGCATCCAGACAACCAGTTATCAAGAGGCTGAGCAAGACGTTTATGCCAGAGTCCAAGTTCACTTCGAAGTTGGGCAAGCTGACTGATACCAATTTGGGCTCTTTCAACATGGAGGCATTCAAGAATAAGATATTGGGAATTGGTCATCATCATCCTTTAGACACCTCACACAACATTGTTCGAAGCGGATTGTATGCAGCTGCTAATTTCCCACCAGCTATTCAGTGTCCAAAGCTGATGATGGAGTGTGCCAACTGCTACGAGAAAGAACACAGATCAATCATGTCACCAGATGGACAAGTGCTTGCCAACCTCACTTCTTCAGCTATTGGTGAGGCTTTTGGAATCCTAGTGCATAGGAACATGGTTTACAAGTCCAAAGAACAAGCTGAACGAATGTATGCTACCGCATTCGAGAGGTGTACAGAGACAATCAACACTCACTGGATGAGTAATCCCAGGCCTTCTCGTACGAAGCTTCCAAGACAAATCATAGCAGACAACCTAAAGCAGGATTATTGTGATCTCATCATGATGCTGAGTAGAGTTGGAGGTTGCCCGCAGTCATTTATTTTTGAGCCGTGGATGTTCTATTACATTAACCTCGTGCTGGAAGGAAAAGATTACGTCAATTGGGCTGCAATGATCAGTGACAACTTGCATGAGCAGCTCCTGAGCTTGAGAAGAACAAAAGACATTTTATATGAGCTCTTACATCATTTACATGTTGGCTTATATGACGAAGTATAGAGGAATTTCATACAAGGAACCTGTTGGTTGTGGCTCACACCAATTCAAAATTCACAAGGCTTGTCCGCAGTTGCACCTGACTAGTACTACTCACTACAAGCGTGCCAATGACGCCTTCACCATGCACATCACGAGGACACTTCAGGATCGGATGCATCACATAATCTCGAAGAAAGCCCAGGAATTGATTGAGAGGTATGGGTGCTGGTTTATACAGTTTCCGAAGTTCTCTTACATTAGGCTGCAAGGATTTTCTTCTTATCCATATAGGCTGCCTAAGTACCCAACCAACAGAATATTGATGTTAGAGATATCTAGGCAATTGGTTGCCTATGATAAGAAGAAGAAGAAGAAGAAGAAGGGAGGTGTGGACTTCCCAATTGTCATGGGCAATTCTGATGAGGTGTGTCCTTCATTACAGGCAGCTAGAGAAGCCGAGAGCGAGCTTCAGTTTTATCACTTTTCATATCACACTAGTAGACAACACTATGATCCGCACAACAACATCAGATGGATATGTTAGAAGAATTTAAACACAAGGCAAATGTTGAGGATTATTGGGCTAATGCATCAGACGAAGCTGAAGTCAGGAAGAGGATGTTCTCTAGGTTGCCAATAAGCATGATCAGGGAGTGTGAAGTCATTCCGATACCAGACCAGGTGAATGATAACATAGACGTTGTCCATCCAGATTATGAAGCAGTAAGAAATACTCTACTTCCACTCCCGAATTGGTCAGATCCTGAGATAGCAGATTTGGACACACTTTCTATTCCGGTCTTGACATTCACTAGAGCATGGGTTGACAAGCATGTGAGTAGGCTAAAGAGTAAGTCGATTGCATTGACTTAAAATTTGATGGGAGATCACAGAACACCCACCACCAGCAGGAAGAAGCAAATCACACGAGATCCGGAATCTAGACGGAAAGAGCCAGTTCGGCCGGAGCCTCCACGAGTTGCAGTTGAGTCACCCATGCCATTGGAGACACGTTCTCCAAGTATACAGGAGGTTTCCTTGTTTGCTGATCAAAGAAATGCATTGAATCAGGTGCAAGCGGTACAAGAAAATAATCAGCATCCACGGAGAGAGTCAGTTGGCCAAAGCGTCAACGCACCTAGTAGAGGTGATCAGCAGACTAATGAGGTGACTGCTACAGACCCTCAGTTTCAGCAAGAGTTAGAGACGGCTTTGGATGATGATATAGTTTCAAGAGATACTCAGCCACTTGAGGATGATGAGCCTCACCAGAATGATGTAGAAGTTGAACAAGTCTGTGAAGTAGAGGCACAAGAATAGCAGCCATTTGATATATAGTATACAGTACCTGATTGGCTCAGAGATAGGATGAGAAGAAGCCCCAACGAGGAGATTGATCCAGCAGTTGAGATGGAAGAATTTTTTAACAGGATCAGTGCACCTCCACAGAAGAAGAGAGCACGGAAGTTTTCAAAGAACTCCACTAAAGAGGATGGCTCTCGCACCCTTCACATGGCAGAGCCACAAGTTGATTGTGACCGAGATGAAGCAGTACCTGAGAATTATGTGGTCACAACTTTGGAGTTAGGACGCCCCACAGGTGCACAGATTGTAGAGGAGTGTGATAACTCCTACCTCGCCCTCAAGGATAGATTATTTAAAAAGGAAGGAAAGTACAAGAAGTTGAAAAGAGAGCATAAGGCTTTGATTGGATATGTGTAGCAGTTGTCTTGTCCTCGTGGGTAGGAGATTCCGGCGAGAGAGCTTCCACCTGAGATACCTAGAGAGTCGATTAGTGGCTTATTGGAGTTGGGGAAGATGGCACAGGAGGAAGACAAGTGGGTTACAGGAGTTCGTGCTGAGACAGAAAAGTTTATGGAGGACCTTGCTCTTGCTTTTCAGCAGGCCTCTAGTATTTTGGCACGTATGGAGGCAGTTGATCAGGCCTGGGGAGATGCTTCTGTTTATCAGAGCAAAGTAATTCAGCGTCTTGAGGCATTGAGGCATGTTCCTTTGCGGTTGCTGATTGATGGAGGGGTCATTCAGGAGAATGACAGTTACGACTTTTCTAGATGGTATTCTTCAGCAATCACAAGACGTGGTTTCGTCGACGCAGCACAGGCGGATTCAACCAGAGTACGGAAGGCTATGGCCAATATCATTGATGGAGTCTAGAATACTTTCGAGGCCATATTTGCTAGGTGGTTGAATCCAGATGAGGTAACTGCTGATAATTTGAGGGGTAGGCTGGTGCCTTTCTTTTCAGAGGTGAAGACCTTTGTATAGGATGACTTTGAGAATACCTCTACTTTCTCCAGCTTGATTCAGAGCACGCAGGATTCCTTAGTTGCTTGGAGAAAATCTTGTACAAGGCATGAACATTCAATCACTGTGTTAGAGTTCCAACTTGATTGCATTCCACCTATTTCAGTTCAGGAAGTTGAGGCTGTACTTGGCAGGTTCATTGAGTTTGCAGCCAGAGAGAAGGAGAATGGGAATGCACTACTGGACGAGGATCTTCTAGAAGACTGATTGTGGACATTAATTGTCTTTACTATTTTCGGGAGTGAGTGAGAATCTTTGCTCATTTATTACACCACTCCCCATTCTGGCGGTTTTTAGGGTTAGGGCTGAGGTGGCTTAATCTTAGCCACTCTTTTGATTGTAATCTTAGCCGTCCATTGGACTGGGCTATCTATAAAAGGGGGAGTCCCCCTCATTTGTACCTCATTAGAAATTAGACATTGGATTAGACTAGAGATTGGAGATCAGAGTAGAGGCATTTCGTTTGTATAGCATAGTGTGGAGAAGAAAGAAAGTTTTCCCTTTGAAAACTTTTGTGGAGATTGTTGTGTAAAACTTTCATGATAATAGATCTTTTCATTAATGGTGGAATTTGTCTTTGTCATGGATAGCTAGCAAGGTCTCTTCATCCTTTCGAATCCAAGTAGTATAATTTTCATTTCATGCAAGTAGTTTACTTTGGATGTGTGGTGTTTTATTGAGGTAGCTTCATTTCATTCCATACCACTAGCAACTTGTTGATGATAAGTTCACCTTGCGTGGTCGACTGGAAATTATCTTGAGTTTAACTTCGATTGTGATTTGTATGCTTATATGCGTCGTCTTGATGGTATATGTATGCTAAATTGTAATCTGAATATCTTTTGCTATCCCTTTGAAGATTGCACCAATTTTGCTGAAGCTATCCAACGTGAGGCTAGGTGAAATTGAATTTTATTCGAGGACATGAAATCAAAGCTCGACATATCTTGCATTTAAAGATAGAATTTAGGGTACATCCTTACACTCATTTACTTTCTGCTCATCTTTGATCAGTTTTAGGAAACGTACTTATTGCCAAATCATCCGCATTGCATAAATCCCTTCCAATCGTCCATTTATTGTTAACTGCAAGAATTCTGAACAATTGTGTAAGTCCCCTTGTGAAAACAGCAATTCACATCAAACCAACTGAGGGTATTCTAAGTATTTCGGAACTTTGGAGTTGAACGTGCGAACTTTCTTGCAATATTAGCGCACAGAATACTTTGATCAAGAGAGAACGGAGTAGCCTTCGGACTATTTTGTTTTGCTGATTGGTGCGGTCACAAAAATCACATCAATAGGTCTCAACTTTGCATCTTGTTGTAATCACACTCACCACTGAACAAGTGGAAGTGACTGTGTTTTATGATTACATTCCATTGAACAAGCGTGAAGTGTTTGTGCTTTGTAATTGCACTCTGTTAAACCAGCGAGAAGTACCTATGCATTGTAATTGCACTCTGTTGAATAAGAGAGAAGTGCTTGTGCTTTGTAATTGCACTCCACTAAATAAGCATGAAGTGCCTATGCTCATTGTAACTGCACGCTCTATTGAATAAGCATTGAAGTGTTTTCCTTTCAGTTCTTGGATAGCACTCCACTGAAAAAGTGAAGTTTGGCTGGCTATGCCGCCTTTTGTGCTTCAATTGATTAGATTACTCCTTTGCTGCTTTTAGATAACTGGATGTGGTCATATACACTGTATGCTCTCACCTTACCCATCTCAAGAATTGGGTGATCAAAAAGTGGTAAGGACATTGCATTGCAGCTTCATTCAAGTTACATATTCTCAAAAAAAAAAAAAATCGGGTCCTTATTACATCTTCACTTGTGTTTTTAACATACCCAATCCTAAACATAGTCCAAGTATCATTCTTTGGGAAAGGTTGAAGTTGTTCAAAGAATAATGTTTAAGGTATACACATTAAATTTATGTAAACAAACCAACATACAAATATATTATTATTCAACATAGAGGAATATTTATACAAATATAATACTTTTGTTATGGTCCCATTTTCTAGGAAACACTCCTTATCACTCTCAACTCATTTCCAATATATGTGGGTGCTTTACATTCTCACAAAGTCACAACCACCCAAGAAGAATAGGTAATAGGTAATAATTTTTTTTTAATTTAATAATTTTTTACTTATTAATTATAGGTTTAAATATTTAAATCGATTTACTAATCTATGATTCAATAATTTTTAGTATGTTCTTATTACATTATAGTCTTGGGATTTGGCAAGAATGTATATTTGTATGTGAATTGGAGCATACATAATTCAATATATTTACAATTGGTGGTGGGAATGGCCACACTGCGCCTCCTCAGCAGCATATGGCCTCGCTGAACTCTCAATCAAGGATAGGAACAAACTCAGCTATCATCCTTCAAAGTTTGGAAAATGGGCACACAACTGTCCACAGAAAGCAATAGTGGAAATAGCCTCACCATGCTTCCTCACATGAACAAGGACACACTCAATTGTTCATCTTTCAAAGTTATGAACAAGACAGACAATGGTACGCAATTCCTTGTGACTAGGGACACACACAACTAGCCATAGATGATTAGTAGGACTGCATCTTAGAAGTCTTCATTTTGATCTTGACGAGTAACAAACTCGACTATTGACAAGTTTGGCATGGGCCACAACTTGACATATATCTTGGTTTTCAATCGGTTTGGGCCTTACTAAATACCCTCTTCTCTCTTGTGTAATAAAAACATAGTTTACATCATTATCATATTCATCTTTGTAATCATTTTTACTCTAGGTTGCCATTAAAACAGTAAACCAGTCTCTAAAGACTCGAGCGAAAAGTATCATCCAACCTACAAAATTGACTCACCTAGCCACATCAATACATGTGGTCAACCGTCATATAGACCATAGAATGCAGCTTTGATGACTTTTACATGATCGTCAATAATAGAAGCCATAATTTCTCTTGAACCTCCTCCATGAGATTATGCTTCCCCTCTCAATCAAAAAACGTGTAAAGATGTTGGTGATCACTGATAGTGCATCCCAAAAAGTTCTTGTAGGTTTACAAAAGACTACATCAAAAAGCAATTAAATTTCACTCTTCGTGAGAGTTGGAACACAATGCTTTTGCTAGATGATTTACATTACATTTATACACGCTCCCAAAATTTCATTAGAACCTACCTCCCAAATAAAAAAATAATTTAATACACACCCTTTGGTGAAGGTATAAGTCTAAACTTACAGTGAGTACAAAAACAATTAGCACTTTAAAAACTATAAAATCTGCAACAAAATCCTTTTGGGCATGTCTTACAATATGATTCCACCCATGCTGGCAAAGTATTATCGAAAGCTTCAACCTGAAATGAAAGATACAAAATTAATATTATATCTCCGGGTGCAAAGTAAGAAATATTTAGGACAAGCTAAATAATTTGTTTTAAGTTAAATCTAAACCTTAAATCTCCACTCCAACATGTGATGGAAACGAGCAAAGAAGCAATCAACTGGGTTATAGTGGGGAGCCATATGGCATAATTTGCCGCAAATCCAAAACCACTTTCTATCCCTTCTTGCCAACAGCTGATGAAAATGGCCTTCTGATTATTGATCGAAATCTGCAAACCGTGTCAGACAAGCAAATTACAGTCTTCTATGCTATTATATCAGCAGATATTCCTATGTTTCTGCATTAAACTGCTCTTTCATTCAAACAGCCTCTTTAAAACCTTTTGTGGATTTTGTTCTCTTATATTTCGGCTTTTAAAAACATTTTAGATCAGTAAATTTCGTTAACAATTGAAGAAGATATTGTAGTTTTAGTAGCACACTCTCAAACCGTTATAAAAAACCATCAAATGCAAATAATTTTTACATACAAACATAAATAATAATATATATAGGTTTGGTGCCTGCCTGGGATATCTTCACAAACAGTTCCATAGTCCATGAATCTCTAAACTACACGACTTTTGCATCACGGCTCCAAAACCCATTGCGTGGACACTTTCTTGCATAGTTATGCTTCGCAGAGATTATACGAACAACATTTTATGAAATCTTTGCAGTCACTCCTTGCTACTATTTAATTTAAAGCGCACAACTTGAAGAACAAGTCGTCTCTGTCCTCTAAAATAACAAATTCTTATAGGTTAACAGAATTTATAACGCATCGATAACATATTGAATTCACTCTACTTATTTCTAAATCATTATGGATGTTATTACAACCTCACATAAACTCAACATACATAAGTATCAATATTATTATTAAAACCCAACAATATTTATTTGCTAACAATATCAATTTAATTATCAACCATACGTCTATATATCAATACTTATCGACTAACATATGATTTAGCAATTCCTAGTTCATATTTTACTTAATGAACAGTTGCTGTCATCCAGTAAAGTTTTAATGCTAACCTGGAAGGATAGAATATCACGTGTAGCAAGTTTTCATGACCTGCCCACCATTATGTTTTCTCTTCTTGTTGACAACTTTGATGATTTGCCAAAAATGATTATGATTTTTTTCTCCGTTTTCTTATCTAAAGCATATGCATTGTACAAAGTCCAATGTACAAATTTTGGATTAGAATATGAAAATTTAGAAACAAAGATGAATCAGGGCTCAAAATCTTATTGATGTTGTTTTGTTTACTATTCCTTCACAGCAACTTGCGCCACCTCAAAAGAGACCAGCTGTATTTTACGATGTTCTCAAGGTGATGTGCAGAAAGGTCCACCCTCAGAATTATATATCCAAATAATATTTATATCTTGTGTCCAGCTATTAAAGAGTGTTGCACCTTATTATATGACTTGCAGGGAATATGAAAACAGGCTGTCCTTGGAATTCATCAGAAACGCCGTGTGGAAGAACAAATATGCATTATAACACAAATAAGTGTCAAAATTACTTTGTTTCGGAACTAAGTAATGTTAATTGCTAATTCATATAGAAAAACATCATCTGCAGAATTTTTGTTTACGGGACCCTAAACTAATTTTCTGGCTGCATTCAGCCATTGGTACCTCCCAATATTATTTGTATTTTACTGGTTAAATAAGTGCTATCAATTGATTGTCTTATTGATGAAATTGTTATTTGTTTTACATTTGTTCAATGGAAGCAACGATGGTTGTGTGGGCTTTAGGATTAAATAATAAAATAAAATTGAGAATTACATTTATAAAAATATAAAAGAATATAGATGTAATAATGTGTTTGGGTTTTCAATATCAATTATATTATTCATTCACACTTTTAACTTTTACAATCATGTTCTATAGAAATTAACTACTGATTATCCAACACAGACCATAAATTATTAAACTAACAATATTAATTAACTATAAATTAACACTTTGAATCATAAATCTATTAGATTGAAGTATTGGACAATGGCATACTATCAAGGTCTTTTCCAGATTCCTTTCCAAATACTAATGATCTTAAATCTGTAACAATGTCACATCCCCCATGACCAATGCTAGCGGGGGACCTACATGACAAAGCAAATAAATTAAATAAAAAACACATAAAAAGGGAGGAGACAAGAATGTTTGACACTTAAGATTGAAACAACTTCAAGTGGATATGGTTACACACTATTCACTCTCTCTGATCCAAAACAAGAAATAATAAGGTTAAGAATGGTGATTACCGAGAAAAATGGGGGTTGGAGAGGGATGTAGGTGACGATGTTATGGGCAGAAGTCTACATGACATAAGCTTTATATGGGCCCTCATCCAACATTCTTGCTTTATCCCCTCAATTTCAAGTCCAAGTTATTGAGTTCTCAAATATTTGTGTTTGTAGAGTTTTATATGCTTGGGTGTGGGGGTTGCAAGGTGTTGTCTCCCATTTGGAACAAGATGGCCATTGTACTGAAAGGATTTGACATAGTTGCCACTCTTCATGTCAATGCCCACAAGTTTCTTTATGCAGGAATACATAATCAAAGTGTTTGTTGGTGTTAGTAGGTCCTCTAGCGACGTTTGTATTACAATCATGCCCACTTGGTTCCTTTTCTGGAAGTAAGAGTTGGAATCCACAAAGTTTGTGAGTAAAAGGAAACCCTCATATTACTCTCCCTTGTTTAAATTACTACTGACTAAGAATGTAGTGGTAGTATTTTTGGAAAAAGCTTTTCCTTGTCTTAATTAGTTTATGGGTTTTAATGAGGTTCCTAGGAATCCTACACTTCCTAACCGCCCAACAAATAGATTGATGAGCTGGAGAATGAAGTACCAAACTAAATTCTATACCTCTTTCAGTTGGTGCTTATTCTATATATTATGGTTATCAGAGTAATGAACATGACTATGTTGGCCTTTTATCAATACCCTTAAAATTATTTTTAGTATGGAGTTCAGTGCATGATTTTTACTATTTTTTTTGAGACCCAAACTATTATATGTTACTCTGATAAATTTGCAAGGTTATAATTTAACGTAAGATATAGTTAGTTACATATGTTGATGATACTAGAATAGTTCAACTCGACACCTATTTATAGCATTTTCTTAGCAACTCATGTTGAATGTAATCTACATATTACAATGTTTTGTCAAATAGTTTGTGTACATTTGTTATCGCATTTTACTTGAATTATTTTTTCAAGCAGCTCTTGTTCCTAGTACACGTTTCAATTGTTTGTATTCACGCCTAACAAGGTTTTTACAATACTTATATTTGGTTTGATTATTCTATTCTATATTCTTAGATGGTTTCTCTTATTCACTCTCTCAAGGCTATTAGAACATAAGCTTGGGGGAAGAATGAATCTCAAGTTCTTAAGTGAGTTGTAAATAAAGTATTACAGAAGGAATTGATAGAAGGGATGTGGTATGTGTTTGTGGATGGATTTGTGATTTGTTTGTTGAAGATTTGATTGGCTATTAACTCTATTTACCAACTTTAGTTTTAGTAATGATACAATATTCTCTTATGCTAGTTTTTGTCTTATGAAATTTTTTATTAAGATTTGTAGTTATAAGCTATGAATAGACAATTACACCATATGGAGTTTATTTTAAACATCTAAATAAAGGGATGACTTATTATAAAACCTTTTGTTGTGAGTATGATCTGGTTTAAAGGGTCGTATCATGATTTTCAAGGGTAAAGAGCCATTTCTTGTTGTTTTTATAATAAATGTAGAATGAAGGTATTGCACAAATTTTCTACTTAACTATTGTAGAATGCTAATAAATGATTTATGTATAGGCACTTTATTATTTAAGGAATCTCTTATCAACTAGTTAACTAGAGTTGTGCTCACCTCTACAATTTACAAATGTAATTATTTTTAATGGGATTATAATATAAAGACAATTGCCAATATCATGTCGATCACTACTATCTAGGGATGTCCATTCCTTACCGATACCCTATTCTTATATTGAGTTAAGATTGAGCATATTCACACCTAGGTGTGTTTGGATAGTATTATTGCTGTTAATACACATTCGATCCCTATTGTCATGTGTAAGAGAACCTTGGTGTATATGAAAGATTGAATGCGGATTATTTTGTTAAGGTAGCTTAACTTCCCCTTTCGTCAGAAAATTGTATTCAACTTATTTACTATTTGGAGAGGGTTTATGTGTATGGAGTTGACTTTGAAAAATTGTCCTTGGAAGACACTATTGTCTAAGGTATCTCATTTAAGATGTTTGATATTTTAATACCTAGCTAAGTATACCAATTATTAGGACTTTTGTATGCAGAGGTAGTTTAGAAACCTTGTTCTTAGTATTGTTCCATCTTAACATATTGAATTGATTCATTGGAGTCAAATTATACATATAGCTATGTTTGGTATTGTCTACATGATTTTCTTTGGTCAATTCAGTCCCTACCTTCCTTAGAGAAACTATATATATCAAGGTTGGGAATCCTAGAAGGCTAAAACTTGCATACATAGGAGGAAAAATGGTGGCTTTGTCCAATATCCTAGGAAAGTGCAAGTTCTTGTCATGATCGATAAAATTTTAGGAGAACTACATGAGACTTTGATCTCATATAAAAGTGAGCATGTAGATAGTCCTTGGGTGATGGATACCCCTATGGACCAAGCCCACAAGGAAGGGTTTAGGGAATAGCATTAGGGGATGGGTTTGTTCCTAAACTTGATTATCTCTCCCTCTTTGGTATGCTTCATTATGACACTAAATTTCATATCAAATGTTTGTGAGCTTGTCCCTTTAGTAATATGTCCATGCTATATAGGTCTGAGCCAATGAAAGGAAACCCATCATCATAAGCCTATTTGCTTTGAGCTTTGTAATAGAGATTTTAAGCAAAATAATAAATGCAGCAAAAAATTAAACATAACAAAAATATCGTGCTTCATCTCCCCTTTTCATTCAATATAGAATACATATATATAGGAGTTGTATTTCCTATATTCTAGGAAACCTCCTATATCGACTCCTCTAAATATATGAGTTTTTTTAACAACTCAAACAAACACTCTTGTACAACAAAATAAATCTATACATATGACTTAACTAACCTAACAAATATTCCTAACACTCATAATAACTATGTGAGTTATTAATTTAACTCACTTTACCTCACACTAACATGTGAACACTAACATAAATTCCCAACACCCCCCCTTAGTGTGAACATGGGGTGAAAGCACATCACAATACTTGACGACCACACTCAATAGCTCATCATAAGGTATGAGTAGGGACATACACATCTACTCATGAAAAGCAATAGTGGAACTAGCCTCACTATGCTTAGTATACCTTCATCCAAGGATAGGGACAAACACATCTATCCATGGAACCAAGGATAGGGACTAACACATCTATCCAATGTCTTACATCAAGTTTGGATAGGGACAAACACATCTATCCAACATCAAGGTTATGAACAGGGACATACACATTTGCTCACAACAATTACAATTGGGGACACACACATCCAATCATAATCACCAACTCATGTGACTAGGGACAAACACTTCCAATCACTTATACCATCTTGTGAATGGGGACAAACACTTCCATTCACATACAACCAAGAAATGTGATTGGGGACATACACATCCAACCACAACATAAAATCTTGAACAACAAGCCCTCATTGTCACATATGTAGCCACCACTATAGATCATTTCCACTCTGATCACAAATGATATGAGACTGTTTTCGTTGCCACCTGGAAACCGATCTTAGCTTTAGTCGTTTTGGTACAAATAGTTT
>VDFB02004565.1:0-18173 GCA_007258455.2 Sequoia sempervirens | reverse complement strand
GGTTAATGCATGTAATGGTGATGCTATAAAAGAGAAGTTTGCAATAAACTTTCTCCAGTACTGAACTGCACCTAGAAAACTTCTGACCTCTGTGACTGTACTTGGCTTAGGCCATTTTACAATAGCTTCGACCTTCGCAGGGTCTACTTCCAATTGACCACTCCCTACGACATAGCCTAAGTACACTAAGGATGTCTTAGCAAATTCGCATTTAGACATCTTTACATACAATTTTTCTTTTCTCAATACATCAAAGACTTTCTTTACATGACTTACATGATCTTCCAAAGTTCGACTGAATACCTCAGATTTATCATCTTCTTTGGCTTTTACAAGCATCAATACAAAGTTTTTACTTGAATTGACCAACCTCTTCATTTGACCAGCATTAACTAGTGTAAGATTAGTCTTCACCTTATGTGCCCGTACAATGTATTCTACCCCATCTTTGAAAAGATGATACTTATTCTCCCCTATATCGCTTTCCGTCATAAAGATAAGGACTCCTCAACACAAGCCCCACAAATATCCAAAGGGACCACATCACTTCTGCACTTTAATTGGCTAAAGTTTGCAGTGATAGCAAATCTCAATTTACACTGTTTAGTTACTTGTAGTTGAGTATCATCGCAAACCCATCCAAGTGGATATGGTTTTGGATGAGGTGTTGTAGCCAAATTAAGTTTCTTTACAACTTCTTCAGATATTAAGTTGACTTGTGAACCCGTATCAAACAGAGTATCAACCTTAGTATGTTTTGTTACAACACGAATGTGAAACAATTCATTTCTTTTCTTATCAACCTTAGGAGAAGATTCTTTACTTGTACTTGCACCGGCATTAGAAAAACTTGCATCAGATGAGAGAGATATACCTTTCCCTTTACCTTGGATTCCGGTAGCAACAATCTTTGTCTCATCTCCGGAGTCTGAACCAAGATCCTGTTGAATCACTGCAGTAGTCTTCTGCTTGCCTTTATCACCTCCATATCTTTTCGGCCTCAATTCAGGATGAAGCTTCCAACATCTCGAATCATCATGCCCCTCTTTCTTGCAATGGGAACATGTGGGTTTCTCACCCTCTTTCTGAGCTGTAGCTGTCTTCTTCCCTTTGCCTTTATCTTTGTCTTTTTCTTTCCCTTTAGACTTACCCTCGAACTTAGATGGCTTCTTGGAAAAGTTATCACTAAAAGTATTCTTACCCCTTGACTCTATATGAGTAGCTTGAACAGACACCTCGTCTAGATTGTTGGGACTCAACATCAAAATAGTGTGCCTAAGGTAAGAATGTAAACCACCAATATACTTAAGTAATGTGTCTTGGGTATACAAGGGAACATTTAGAGCAATGGCCCATTTCCTAAACTCATGAGTATACTCCTGGACAGACTGCCCCTTACCTTGCCTAAAGGTTTGCCAATTCATGGTTAACTGTTGCATGTAACCTAAAGGGTAGAATTGTTTCCTAAGGGCAGCAACAAACTCCATCCAAGACATATTAACTTGACCATGGCGAGCAATTTCTTCCCGAGTCTTACTCTCCCACCAGGTGAGAGCTGTACCTCCCAACCGAAGAGTGGCTAATTGAATCCTAGAAGCATCTTCTACTATAGGTCTTGAATCCTACAGTATACTTCTACTTGTTGGACCCAATCGTCTAACTTCTCAGCATTTAACTCCCCACAGTATTTAGGTAACTCAAATTTTACATCAAGCTTAATTACAGGCTTAGACTTGCTCTTAAATGGATTTACATTAGAAGAAGGAGAAGGAGAAGGAGGAGAAGAAGGAGGAGAAGAAGGAGGAGAAGAAGGGGGAGTAGAAGGAGGAGAAGGAATTTCTGGAGTTTTCCCCTCTGTGTCTTTCTGATCTTCCTGCTTCTTGTGCTTTGAAGAACCTCCCTTTTCGTGCTTCTTCTTTTCAGCATAAAGTTTCGTCCACCATTGCCTTCATGTCAAGAAATAGCTTCTGGAAATCCTTGACACTAAGCTCTAAACTTTGTCCACCTTCTTTTTCTTCCATCTGTGACGGTTGATTAACTCTTCGTCTTCCGATCTCTGGATTGTATTCTTCGAGTTCTCCTTCGCCTCGTTGCAACCTGGATCTCGTTAGCATTCAAATTGCAATACAAGCCACATACATAGCTCTGATACCAACTTGATCTATATAGGATCTAGGACTTATTGCTTACAGAATGCTTAAACGTAAAAGATCAATTATTACAACGTTTAACTTAAATGATTACAAATTAAATGCTCAAATAAATGAATGAACATAACATAAAATAATTAAATAATTGCCAAGATAAACTGAGAAAGAAAAGAGAGAAGAATAGAGAGATGAAACCAATTGATAACGGAGTTCGTCCCTAAGGACTACGTCTCCGGGTCCCTCTCCAATGGAGGACCAATCCGATTAGCTCCAAATTCAGTTACAATTGAGGCAGCATCATCCCCTTCAAGCACATCAAAACATAGCATCACTTCGATAAACAGGAACAATGCAAATCATCTCTCGAGCATTCTCTCGTTCTCCACCTGGACTTGGGAAATCAAAGCCTACCCCCCTCCTTTTATACAAGAAATTTGCCTAATATGGCTTAACAAACAAAATAAATGCATATCTTCCCAAAACAACCCGTACCCTGACAATTTTGTCCTTTGTAATCTTCTGGTTCGGGTGGATAAGGCATATCTTGTTTGTTATGGGCTAAAAAGCCTTTTGGTTAAAGCTCGGCCACTAATAATACATGAAAACAAAACTAACTCCCATATATTTTTGAGAGTATCGCGTGGTGTACCGGTATACATATATTTTGCTACTTGGGTGGTCGGCGGTTCCAACCCTGCCGACCACGCTTTACCACTCAATATGCAAAATCCAAACAATAAAAGAAACCGATGCATATACATAGTTAGCTGTCTGTCCGCGGGCGTAACGGCTACCGGCCATCAGCCGAGCCGTTAGGGAGAAAATCTCGGGGTCGAATCCCCATACCAATTTTGTTAAAACAAACTTGACTTTATCGACCGACGAAGACTATTCACGGGGACACGTGTCTGATTATAATTCGCTACCACTGCTGATGAGGCATACGACGTGTCAGGCTCCTATTCGCCCGTGATGCTGACGTGTCAAGCTGACTGTGTGCCACGTGTCCTGTTCTAACTCGCCGAAATCTGCCACGTCGGAGTACAGAAAGCCACGTCACCTGTACGGACGGACACGTGTCAGCCAATGATTGGTCCGTACAGATGACTCATATGCCACATGTCTCGCTGGAATTCGACCATTTAGAATCCGTACAGTACGGACAATTTGCTGACGTCATCTTCTGTACCTTCAAGTTGACTGAAGTTTGACTGCTTGTAACTCGAGCGTATGATGTCGGATTTCGACGAAACGAACGCCGTCGGAATCGTCTCGACGAGCTCTTCGCGATGACGCCGATTCCGTCGATTTCTGAGATGATTATTTTTTTCACCTTCTGGACGCCCCTGAAGCCAGTTTGACTAGAAGTTTGACTGGCCGTAACTTGCACAAACGGAGTCCTTTTCGACCCGTTCAAGTTGCGTTGGAACCAGGACGTCGTTCTCTTTCTAATGAAGCTAAAATCTGGAGCATTGGGAACACTTTAATTTTCACTGAAAAATTGTCCCCCGGATCAAGAAATTATACCATTCTCCACTAAGAGCTTATGCACAGGCTCTACTATTTCCACCTTGTTGTTTGTCCTCCTCGACTCATCATTGTGGAGGAAGCTCTAGTCTCTTCTACTCCTCCGTCTGCCAGCATTATGGATACCCCTGGCCCCAGCAAGAAAAATTGTATAAAAAACGCTGTCGCAAAATCCTCTCCTTAGGACACATCCCCCACTCAGGGACTTGTGGTTAGGAAAAAGGATAAAAAACGCATAGCCCCCACTTCGAAAACTAAAGCCAAAGCCTCTAATAAAACCAAGTTTAAGCTTCAGCAAATTTCCTCTGATGTTGAGATCACCGAGGAGACTAGTACCCCCCATAAGTATAACAGATTGGTCACCAAGCAAGACAAAGAAAAGAGTTTTAAGGAGGCATTGGATTTTGACAATGGTGAGGGGAGCGAGAGTAAGAGTAAGGAGGAAAAGGTGAAGGAGGAGGAGGATCATTCGACTTCTGCTAGTAGCTCCTCTCATGTTTCTAAAAGTCTGAAAAAGGGGTCCCACCAATCCTGCTAGTAAAAGAATCACAGAGGTCAAGGCTAGGGCCTCAAACATTGTTGAGGGAAAGGCCCCCATGGAGGAAGCTTGCAGTAAATAGGATACCATCTAGGAGGAGGTTGACAACCTTAAATACAAAGTGGAAAATTTGGAAAAAAGATTGCAGGATGTTACCTGGTTCGCGCTGAAGATCATGCACAGGTTTGCCACCACCCTATGTTTGCTACAGAAGGAAAAACCCACAGACAATATAGAGGAAGAGGTTATTAGCAAGGAACTTCTCAAGTTTATGACTAATGATTGGGCCACCATAAGTTTGATCAAGCCATGCAGTAGGAAGAAGGATTAGGATTGTGTGGGACCTGGGTTTTTTGGTTGATGCTGGCTTCTCTGGCCATCGTTTCTTTTTATTTTGGTAAAGACATTGTTATTGTGGTTAAGTTTTCTTATGACTAGTATGACCCTTGGTGGTCTGTGGTTAAAACTGCTTTAAATCACATGTGGTTTCATGATTAGCATTATTGGTAGTATTAGTATTTGCGTGAGATTTTTGTTGCGCTTTTTGATATGAATGGTTTAGGGTATTGGTTAGGTTTTTAGACCTTGTTGTCACTGTGTTGTTTGTGTTGCTTTGTTGTTAATGCCCTGTGGGGCCTTGTTCTAAAGGGACAACACCCTTGTTTTGTTGCTTTTTATATCAAACACATCCACAAATCAAATATAACTTTTATGCAATATAAACATCAAATATAAATGTCCATGTTAAATATGTCAAACATATATATGTCCATGTCAAATACTTAATATAAATTTGTATGTCAAATAATATAAATTTTCATGTCAAATATAAACATAAAATAAACACGTCATGTATTATAAACTAGTCAATTTGTTCATTAACTCAACTCCTAGTTGAGCAACCCCTAGAGTGTGAATTGTGGTCTAATAGAATAATATAGCCCTACAAAAAATGTGCACAAATAATTAAATTAGAACATACTAGTAAGGATACTATCAAAGTCTATAATAATTTGATGTATTTCTTCTTTTCAAAATTAAGGTATTATAAAATAATAATATCTTAAATTATAAAACATTAAATAAATATTTTAATTTTTTTTAATAGAATGTTCATTGTTACCAAATAAAAACTACAAGTATAAATAAAATAAAATTTAAATTTTAGATTAAAGGTTTACCTTCATTTGAAGGTCATTCTTGCATCACCTTTGAATGAAGGTATAGTTGATCATCTTGTGGAACATCATCTCTAGCATTTTCATGTAAAGTATTATAATCTTTTTGTGAGGTGTTCTCTTGTTTATTAATATATACCACAAGTTTCGATGTTGAAGGTTTGATCCAATAGACCATAATAATTATCAGCTTGAATGGAAATACATTTCAACATTTTGATGAGCACCATTTATTATTTTGAAGAAATTAACTCCTACTCATTATCTCTCATGAATTGGAAATTGCAAAAAAATACTTGAGGTCATGAGTCACCATTGAAGACTACTTAATATCATATGCACAATGATCTAAACCATTTTGTATGAATACAAGAAATCTAACATTATAAAATAATAATGAAATTATCGCTTGCCTTTCACTGACTTGCTAATTCTCAAGTAGTTGTTTATGGTAGCAAGCAAGCACTAAGCATTGAAGAAACCAAAGAAAGGATTCCAAATCAAAATTCTTTAGAGGATGTAAATATTCAGTAATCAAGTCAGTTGGAATTAAGAGTAGAAAAAAGTGTGCAAAGATTATTTCAAATTTTTATTGTATTTATATGAATTCACATTTGGGAAATCTTGCATGTTTAAAAATTGAGTAAAATCTTGGCAAATTCGGGCATGTGATTATAAAATAATTGATATAAATGTTGGGTGATTTAGACCATTATCAAAAAGATACATTGTTATATTTAGGGTGATTAAATCCATATAAGTCGGATGACATCACAATGTTATTGGCAAAATTGGTCCTAATAAATGGTGACATTTTAATGCTATTAAGAATTATGTCAATAAGCATCCATTATAAGTATGCAGTTTACGATGACAAAAATATTGCTTATAAATGCCTTATAATTAAATTCGTAGAAATTTAACATGTAATTGATTGATTAAATTAAAAAATTCATGTGATTTGGACCCTTGATAGTCGCCATTATATTTACTAAAATGAAATTTTCTAATATGAACTATTCACCAATTGGCAAAGTTTTACAACTAAAAAATCTATGATTGATAGAGAGGAATATAAAAAAGAGAGAGATATAAAGAAAATAGACTATTTTTTTTATTAACCATTTCATACCAACAATTCAAAGGTGACACATGTCCATGGGGGCAGAGAGGAAGAAAGAAAATTTCAAATTATAACTAACTTTAGGAATCAATAGTTGATGTTGATAGAAATGATGGTCATCATCAATTATGTTTCTACTTTATATTCATCAATAGAAAACCTAAAACATAAAGTCAAGTAAATGAAAACTATGAAACTAAAACCATGTATTTGATGACATTGTTGGGGGCCTTTAAGGAATACATTTAAGTGAGAATATCCATGGGTGGTATGTATAATGTTTTAAAACATAAGTTTAGTATTGGCATACAATAGTCTACTAGAGCAAACTAAAAATAATGATTTTGCATAGAATTTTATCTTATTTACTCGATTCATCCAAAGAGTGACTTTGTATCAAGCAATAATGCAAAAGAAATTATATTGTCTAGTAAACAAAGATCTAATAGAATGTATTATTGGGGACACCTTTGTATAGGTAGTGCAAGTTATATCTCTCTAATTTCAAATATTTAACATTTTAAAGTGACCAACTATATATAGAAACATATGTTTTTGATATTAAAAGCAAGGGAAGGGCTCCTATACCCAAGATTTTAAACAAAAGAAGCAGAGAAATAGAGGCCAACCATGCCAATTAACCATAAACCATCAAAAGGGGGCACACATACCTCATACCAAAAAAAAAGTAGCAGAAGAAGGAACATAGACTAGAAAGAAGACAAAACAACAAAGACAACAAAACAAAAACATTTAATTTTTAAAAAAGCTAATGAGACCCCAATTTGTCTTCAACATGTCCATGGCCGTCCTCTAGTCCTTCACATTAACACTGTTAATAACCAAAGTCCTTTGAGTCATCTCCTCCTACTCTTTCCCAATTTTCATCTTAATTTTCCTTATCTTGGACTTACCAGACACAGTACCAAAAAAAGCATGTTGCATGATCCCGTCCATGATAGAAGTGACACTGCCAACATCATCCTTGAGGGCAACAATTTTTTTTCTTATTTTCTCATCATCTCCTTCGAGAACATCATTCAAGGAGTAGCTAGGCCTTTCCTTCGATTTATCTTCCACATTTTGGTCAAGGTCCTTGCGTATTCCTTTTTCTTTTTTCTTTTCTTCTAACTCCTCGTTAAGGTTTTCCTTACCAAATTCCTAGTCCCTTTCAAGTCCTTCAGTATCCTCTTCATTCTTTTCAAGAGAAATTTCCTCTTCCACATTGTTATTCTTCCCCTCCTCAACATTGATTTCCTCTTTTCTTCCTCCAAATCAGTGTTATCTTGACTATCATCCTCAAATTTAGGGAGGAAATCTTCGTCCAAGTTGGCAAGACCCTTGTCATCAAGCACTAAATTTTTCTCTTTAATTTCTTTACCATTTTTCTTTTGGCTTACACTAGCCAATCTAGCAGACCGCCTTTCACTGCCCAATTGGTGAGGCTGTGGGTCATCCTCAATTGCAATGGTTGTATAGCCTAAAGGCTCCATCTTCTTCTTTTTAGCATTTTTGAGAGGAGGGATAATTTGTTTTTGAGGGGTAATAGCCTCCGCGAGTAACATAAAAAAAGAATTTGAAAACACAACAAAAAGATATATATATTTTTTGAATTCAAACTTAAAACTTAAAACATATGTTGCGCACAAAATATAACTCACTTAATGACCTTGCAACTAACCTCATACATTGACCTACTATATGCTTAAAAAAAATAAAAAAATCCTCAAACTCATCAACAAAATCATCATCAATATATCCGTTGCATACCAAAGTGCTCTCGCTAATTCCCTTTCCGATATTTATTTCTCTCTTTTAGAGCAAATAATTACCATCATCCAGCGGATCAAAAGAAAACTTTCTGTTATGGTAGAAAAGACCAAAAAAAAAAACAAAAAAAAAACATACACACATTTTAAAATATTTCTGACTACTTGAACTTTACAAATGCTAGGGAGAGATGACGACATAACACGCAGCAAATCTATCTTTGTTCCTAAGTCTCAACACATCTAAGATGAAATACATAATAAATACTGCAAGCACTGTAGAGTGGTGTTACATAGAGAATTTAATGATGAAAGGTGAAATAGTCTCAGCACGTTGTCTGCTGGAGTCGGCGCTGGATGGTTCTAGATGGTGTGGTCAGCTGGTCTGTGCCTACAGCCTTCACATAATCAATTTATTTCTAACAAAGAGATCGTCAACAGAGAGGGCATTGAACTGTGGTAGTCTGAATAGTTTGAACTGCTGGGCTTTAGATTTTTATCTAGGACTGTTGACCGTATATATTCTCATATGGATAGAGCAACTGAACATGAATCGGAGTCGTTAATACATGTGGAAGATAGCAGGAGGAAAGATGAAGTGGAAGCGGGTGAAAGAGAGTCTCTTTTGTGCATATTCGGCATAGCTCAGCCTCTTTTGAGACTAAGGCCGGAATCATACATTCCTCAAGTGATTTCAATTGGACCATACCATTATAAGAAACTACAGCACTACGAAGAGATGGACGCTTACAAACTGAAAATGGCGAGCGCACTGGAAAGGGATTTCAGTCCATTCAAGTTCACCAAGCTTGTCGAGCGCGTATGGTTATTAAAAGATCGAATAAGGGCCTGCTACCATAAGCATATTCAATACGACGTCCAGACGTTGTCTTGGATGCTTGCTCTTGATGCCTTTTTTATTGTCCAGTTTCTGGTTTCCAGTTACAGGATTTACGGAGTCCATTCAACGGCGGGATCCCGTCTCATGCACAAACCCACTATTTTACAATCTAAAAGAAAGACCCTGCTTTGGTTTGCTATGAAGAACGACATCCTCATGCTTGAAAATCAGGTGCCAACATTTCTGCTCATCGAGGTGCTCTGTGTGACAGCTAATTTCATCCTGTCAGAGACAGAAGTGAGGAGTCAAAGTCAAATAGAGATATCTCAGCATAATGGAGGAATTCGACGAACGAGGAGCCAACGTCAAATAGAGTTATCTCAGCATAATGGAGGAATTCGGCGAACGAAGAGCCAAAGTCAAATAGAGATATCTCAGGCTATAAGATCGGAAGAAAAGTTATATCTGGGTAGAATACTACAGGCAAGAGCTTCAACTTCCAACACGCATTAGTTATTCCTCTTTAAAAAAAACAAAGCCCTGAATATTTTTATACACAGAGATTGAATCCCCGAAAAAATTCTTCTTTCCTCTAAAGTAGTTACATAAACTGTATAAAGATTTTCACTTCGAATCTTCTCCTGCTTCTAGGCCTTTCTCTAGAAAATGTACGCTGTTACCTTTGAAAATCTGAAATAATCACTATTTCATTTTAATACTAAAAGTTGAAACCTTGATTATGTAGGCTGCCTGTTTGCAGTTCAATCCTTTTCTCCGTGAGAAACCAGCTGAATTTAATGTGGATGTGGAGACCAAAAGTCATGTTCTCGACTATCTCTATGGTTACGTTACTGCGTCTTCACCTAAAACGGCGCGACATAATTCTGAACCTCAGAATAAAGCATGCGGTAGTGTGCTCTCCCTTTTCAAGACAAGCCTTTTCAAGGAGGAGCCAATACATCATGCAAGAGGCATGGACAGGATAAAGAGGATATCTGCTACAACAGCTGGAAACCTTCCATCGGCATCACAATTGAGTGAAGCGGGGATAAAATTTGCACCGTATGATTCAGGAGACCTGGAGGAAATAAAATTTAAGAAAACAATCTCCACTTTGTTTTTACCTAAAATCAAAATCGATGGTTCTACAGAGGTTGTCTTGAGAAACTTAATCGCATTAGAAGTCAACCTAGAGACTGAGCAAAAGCCCCTCACGCGCTACACATATTTAATGGACCATTTGATTGATACGGAGAGGGATGTTGCTCTGCTCAAGAGATGTGGCATTCTTATTAGTAAAATGCGTAGGGATGCAGAGGTGTCCCAGATGTGGAATTCTATGAACGCAATAAGGTGGGAAACTACATTTGACCCCATAGACAAAGCCATAGAAGAAACAAACAAACATTACGGCAAAAAATGGAGTGTTATTTTGGCTCAGTTTCATAAAAGGTACTGTTCAAGACCTTGGCTGAATTTATCACTTTTATCTGGAGCGATACTAATGTCGCTTACAGCAACCCAGGTTTTCTGCTTGTTCTATAACTGCAACAAAAAGTCCTCGTCAAACTAGTCCGTGCGAATACTAGTGTGGTATGTAGTTCTAAGTGCCAGTTATTTAAAGTCGGTTCAGTTACCAAATTTTTTATTTCCCTGGGTTATGCAGTAGCATAGTATTTGTATGAGAAATATTGCAATCATAGAATCTAAGGGTGAAATGTTCAGTTTGTTGTGCCGACCTAGTACCTACAACTGTGTCTGTATGTTAACTATGATTTCTGTTAAGCAGTGTTCTTGTTTGTTTTTCTGTTCTATAAGTGAACAGGTATTAGCTTGATTTCAGTTTTGAATAAATGTTATGTTTATTGCTGCCATTTTTATACGTGAGTGAATCTAAGAATATGCAGCAAAAGTTCATGTCTGTTCAACTGCATCTGTTACTCTTAGACTGTTTTGCAAAGCTCTGTTGTCTGCTAGCCTTGGCTGTACTGCTGTATTCTATTTACTGTACCTAATAAAATTTTTTGTACTTTGTAATGAGGTAAGTTCAAGCACAATATTGAAATCAACAGTTTAATCTAATTTTATTTTTTATCATTATTGATTTTTCAGATTTCATATGTAGATTCCAAGTATATATTTTTAAATTGATATGAAAACAAATTTAAATAATTTTTAATATACTTTTTTAATAATTAATAGATAAAAGCATAGAATTGTGTCTTACTTTCGTCTAACAAAATACGTTTTAGCAAAACAGTTTTTTACTAAGAATGTGCAGCAGAAGTTCATGTATGTTACTCTTAGGCTATTTTTCAAAGCTCTGTTGTCTGCTAGCCTTGGCTGTTCTGCCGTATTCTGTTTGCTGTATGTAGCGTTTTTTCAATCTTATTTCAATAAAAGAAAAACAATTGAATTTATTTTTGTAACAAAATTTGTTTTACTTTGTAGTGAGGTGAGTTCAACCACAAAATTGAAATAACAGTTTAACTTAATTTTATTTTAATCATCATTGATTTTTAAGATTTCATGTATAGATTTTAAATATATGTTTCAAAATTATATGTAGAAAAGTTCACACAATTTTTAATAATATATTTTTATATTTATGGATAAAAGTATAGAATTGTATCACTTTTGTCCAACAAAATAGTTTTTAACAAAACAATTTTTGCTTTAATTTTTTTTGCCTGAAATCATATGATACTTACACGACAAATAATTTTTTAAAATAAAAAACTAAATTACGATTCATTTTCATATATAAAGTTTCAAGTGAACTCTATTAGGCAAAAGAGTCTTGGATGTGGCTACCTATGTTGTAGCTTAACATCTCCTTTAAGACAAATTCAGCCCAAATTAAACTTCAACTCTGAATTTCTCCAATTATAACTATTTTTATAAAAATTTGAAAATACTATTATATATATTCCCATGAACATATGACAGTTCTCTAAAATCATATCAAAATTTTGTGTAACAAAATGTTATAATTTTTTAAGTTAATTCAATATTTATGATTGCTTCAAAGAGAAATATATAAAATATATCATTACATAAATCATTTACAATAAATGAATATGCATTCATCCAATTAATACTACAACCAACTCGTGATTAGAACTAAGAGATTCAAAAGAACAATTTTGTTAGAAAATAATTAATGAATATTACATCATATAAAATATGTATTATGAGGTACCATCCACATCATGATGACATACTAATTTTTTTTATAAATAATCAACAATATATTTATCATTTGAAATTCAAATAATGTCTCTTGGTAACCCAATTTTTTGTATTCTTCGACTTCAAAAAAGGAGAGCATAAATCAAGTGTTTTACCTTCAACCAAAGACTAATAGTCCCATACACACCTTTTGTCAGGAAGTGACCCTACCCCTCACAAGAGTAGCACATAAAGGGAATACAATGTCATTTGAGAACTAGTGTTGTGTCCAATACAAACAATTCGTTATGCAGCACTAGTATGACACAATCTGACTGTTTTGTAAATAAATGGGCATTGTGAACCAACAATGCAAGAAATGATTTTGAATTATTTTGGCCAAAGTTTTGATAAAAAATACACATTCAAAAATAAATATGTGTTTTATGTTCACACATCTCTATCTCAAACTGACTATCAACAATTTTTATTTCACATTCAAACATACATAATAATACATTATTTTCTATATAACTATATTTGTATCAAAAAATAGTCCTCCTACCATAGACTTGGTTAGTTGATATAAAATTTTATGATAGTTAAAAATCACTTATATAAGTTTTTGATAGAATACTAAAGAAAAAACAGAGTAATAATGCTACTATTGTGCACTACTATACATTCCCAGCAATTAATTAATTGGACTGATAGTTTTGATAACATTTATAAATCCATATCATTAATATCTAAATATTTATAAAATTTCGTCCTACATTTATTAGAGAATAATTCATTATTTTCCAATTGATCAAGTTCACCTTTAAGATTTTTCATATAAGAACTACAAAATGATCACAAAATTTAAAAAATTCTCACCTATTCCTATTCTCAATTTTCTATGCTTTCATTCTATTATAGAAATGCATAAATATGCCTCAATGTAATCAAGTATGTCAAGTTTTAAATATTTTAATCAAATATATCCTTACTTAAAAGGAAAGTTAGGTTTTTTACTAATAATGCATGATCTTTGTTTCCATATGAATATAAATAAAGATATTATAAATCAAATACTCACACTTTGCTCTATCCTGAGAATTTATCTTAGACTAATTAAAATAAATAAATAAATATGTGCGCGAGAATTAAATATATACATATATCAATATAAAAATTTAATTATATTATAAAAAATTATATCAATTGAATATAATAAAATTTTATTCTCTAGTTATTCTATGAGTTCCTCTAATGGTTTATGAAAAATCATCTAAAGAGTTTCTAGATTAAAATACCAGATGCAAAATTGAAATACCGGATACAAAATTGAAATAATAAGGATTCATAATTCATTGGGAATGTGGCATAATCATAATTCTCTCTCATGAAATTGAATGAAGGAGAAGATCTATATGCATTTGAAGACATTTCACATAATACAAACACCCATATTAGAATTACAACATTTTTTAATATAAATGAAGAGATTCTTAGGTAATCGACCTAAAATATGGTTATGAGAAAAATAATCATTCCCTTGCTTTTTAATTTAAAAATAAATATAGACCATAATATGGTATCAAGTAAAAGAATCCAATCGAATATATATTATAATTCTATATGAGGTTGAAAGACTATCAAACAAAACTTCTATAACTTGTAGACCTAAAGATGGACAAGTAATAATGAACACTCAAATTTTTTTTATGAGAAGCCTTTGTATGGTCAGAAGACTAATGAATGGTATACAACAAATTCACCACTAGTAATTCACTGATGGAAAACTCACTGTCAATAATTCACCACAGGAAATTCACTGCCATGACAATTCACTGCACAAAAAATTAATTGCATGAATTTTTGGCGGTTAATTTTCCATGGCAGTGAATTACTACTGGCGGTGAATTTTCCCGCAGTGAATTGTTGATAGTGAATTTTCCGTCAGTGAATTGATGGTGGTGAATTTTCCTAGAAACCCTAATGAATATATAAGCTTAACAAAATTTGATCTTATTTATGTCATTTTTTGTTTATAGACTTGCAAAACTCTATATATTCAAATATCAGTAAACAAATATTCCTTTTGTGTGTAAACCTACATGATGTCAATAGGAAGTTAGCAAAGATCAATCCTTTTACTAGACTTAACTTTAATGAAGATATAGACATCTATGTTTATAGCAGTCTCAGACCTAAACATGATTGCTAATATACCAAAAAAAAAAAACTAAATGACAATACTCCAAATATAAAATAGTCTTTACCAAAAGTGTCTCAAGATTATTTTTAACAATCCTATAATTTAGTCATGAGTCCTATTAGGGTCTTGAATTATGAATACACCCACTATACAAACCATTATAATAATTCATAGTAAAACTAATTTAAATCATATTTATATATCTACAAATATATAAAAATAATCCTTTCCACTAATCCCATGATATCTCCTTAAAACTATAAACAAATTCATGTTCTATATGTTGCAAAAGAAAGATGAAAGAAGTAGATTTTTTCAAAAAATACTTCAAAAGAATCAATAAAACAAACCAATGGAAATAGTACTCTCCCAAAATTTGTAGAGCTCCTTGCTTCCTCATTTTTGCTATGCCCACACCTTCTTCTTCTCCTTTTTTCATTTATTTATGGGCAATGAAAGCCCCCTTAAATACCATCATGAAATTCAATATTCCCCACATATTTACTTCCAACTCCATCCACGTTCATTACAATTGAATTGGCCTCTCATGAGATTAGTTCGTTGGAGTATATCTCCATAATAACTTTATAGAACTCCTTATTTAATGTATTTAATGCATTTAACACCGCTAAATGGAGCTTACTTAAGATTATTGAATTTGAAATTCAAGGCTATCAAAACAAAATAACTTTGTAACAATATATGATATATAGATGTACATATACATATACACACACACATATACATACATACATACATACATACATACATACATACATACATACATATATAATACCTTTTTCGAATATAATAACCATACACTTCTTGCAAAGGATACCTTATCATATTGTGTATATATACATGTACTTTTTTACAAATATTTTATTTAGTACCTTACACAAACACAATAACCATGCACTCTACTTGTGAAGGAGACATTATCAAATGTATGACAACATCAACAAGAAGAAACTCAAGACAAGGAGATGACATCAATATACTAAAGGTGTCATGAAAAATTAACGAGACAAGCAAGGACACTAATGACATATATCAATGACAATGTTATGATGTAAAGTACTACCATTACTACAACACACAAAAAGTATCCATAAAGACATGCAACAAGACAAAAATTTTAATTTGTGTGTGTATGTTTTCAGAGTCATTATGTCTTTCCATTCTCTTTGATTTTCTTCCCTCTCTCTAGTGATACTCCCCCTCCTCATCCTAGAGGGGGAACTAGTTTTCTACATCCACCTCATTTAACCAATAAGGTAGTTAGTCCATTAAAAATAACATAATAGGAACACTTAAATAAAAAATAATCATGAAGATAAGAAATCATATCCACTTATTTTATTTATTATCAAATCTAATATTCTAATTTTTCAGATTATTAATAAACTAAAATTATCTTAGCATAATTATCCTCAAATCACAATTTGATAATATAATTTAAAATGCATAGAAAGTATTTAACTTATAATTGGTTAAAATAGAAAAAATTAACCTATTTAAAAATAGGGTATGACATCTCCTCCCTCTTAAAGATCGTCATCTTTGATGACTAAGTAGTTTAAAATAGTACTAAACAAAGAAAAACATGTAAAAAAAAAGAATACCATGCCCACGTTTTATTGTGGTCATAACACATAGAACAACCACTTTTTTTATAATAAATTAAACATGATAACTACCTAGCCTACCTCAAGAGTTAAACCTTGTAAGAGGGTTAAGTGGAAATTGCATAAACAATAGAAAACTCTTCAGTAGGGTTAGAAATCCAAAGACCCAAAACATAAAATGATCAAAAACCCACTTACCAATGAGATTGAATGCTTCTATGCCATGAAATCATCACACAAATGGTTAGAAAATTAGACTAAACAACTATTAAAGTACAAATACAAACCTTACATCCCATTTGGAGGAAAAGCATGTTTTATGGTGTTGGCTTGCTCAATGAATTGCTCCTTCATGCTTGCAAAAGCTCATTGAATGAGCTAGATGATAAATGAAAGATGATATGGATGCACAATTGCTCTCAAAGCTCAAGGAAACATGATCTCAATACTAAAATTATAGATGATTTATATGGAGGAATGAGCCTGGTGATTTTATAGATTTCATGATTTGGATCAAGGGTTTGGATTGAATCTCAATGCCCACAAAGAAGGGTTAAGATTGCACCTTAACGCCCACAAAGGAGAGTGAATCAAAGAAGATGAAAGAATGAGATTAGTTACAACTCCAAATATATCCTCATTTGTAGGAAATTGGTTGAGATATTTGAAGATGTAGGGTGGAGATTTGATCTCAAAATGGAGGGTTAGAAATTCTTGAGAGAAGAAAATTTCAAAGATATTTTTGAAAAGGAATAGTCCTTAGGAATATGCTTTGTGGTGGACATTAAGATAATTAAATAATTAAAAAATATTTAAATTTGGAGGATGTCAAGAATATTCTCTTTTTGAAAAAGAATATTCCATTGAATAAGATGAGGATTAAAGGTGGGATAATTAAATAATTAAAGGGTAAGTGCAAAAAGATGGGGGCCAACAAGAGGCCAATTTAATTTTTCATCTCGAAATAGTGAAAACATGAGTGCGTTATAGTAAAATGTGCTTGCATTATGGGTTGGTAGTGACCAAGCCATAACGTGAGTGCATTATGGTTTAAATTTCAAAAAAACACGCATATTTTGATTTTAAAAAATGAGATTTTTTTAAAATAAAAAAACATTTCCAAAACATGGGTGCATTATAACGTGCTTGTGTTTTGGTCTACATTGAAATTTTGTTCCTCTCTTTTTCTTGTCTCTTTCTTCTTATCTTTTAGGGAAACTATATACATGAAATAAACATTTACATATGGACATTTAATTTCTTATACTTTAAGTTATATTTAATGTATATAGTTTTAGGATGTTTGAGAGTGGTTTCAGATATTTAGGACTTATAATTCAAATTCTAGTTTTTGGAAGATCTTACAATTTTTCAGAATTAGCGAAATTTCATTAATCAACATGTCAAATATTAGTAATCAAGAGGTAAAATTTCTATAATCAGTAAGGTGTATCATCTTTCTCCTGCTCTATCTCACTCATTGTTTATACCTTATGCTCTATGCCTCTCTCTCACACTCTCTCCTTCCCTCTATACTTCTATCTATCCCACCTCTCTCTCTCTCCCTCCATCCCTCCCTTCGTTCCTCCTTCCCTCCTTACCTCTTAATTTTCTCTATCTCCCCAGCTCTCTCTTCCTTCCTCCCACCAACCATCCCTCTCTACTTCACTCTATCTAACCTCTCCCTCTACGTCTCTCTCCCTCCCTCCTCTCTCTCTCTCTCAATCTCTCCACCTTGTTCCTTCCCTCTCTCTCTCTTCATCCCACCCACTTTCCCTCTCTACTTCTCTCTATCTAACATATCCCTCTATGTGTATCTCTCACCCTCCCTCCTCTCTCTCTCAATCTCTCCTCCTTCCTCCTTCCCCCCTCTCCCTCTGTCCCTCCCTCCTTCCCTTTCTACTTCTCTCTATCTATATCCATCCCTCTCTCTCTATCTAACCTCTCTCTCCCTCCCTACCTCTCCCTCTCTCTCTACTCCTCCCTCCCTCCTCCCCCTCTCTATCTCTCCTTCCCTATATACTTCTATCTAGATCTCTCTCCAT
>VDFB02004563.1:0-11202 GCA_007258455.2 Sequoia sempervirens | reverse complement strand
TTATAGCTACGAGACATCATCTGTTGGTATGCTTTCAAATGGTTAGCTGCTCTCTGTCTCTTTTCATCTAAAAATTCTAACTCTTGTAGTCGGGAAACTCTGTATTCATCATCTATTATGAGACCTTTCAGTGATACCCTTAGTGAAGGTATTTCAACCTCTAAAGGAAATATGGCTTCTGCTCCATAGACAAGGGAAAAAGGTGTTGCTCCTGTTGGCGTTCAGACACTAGTTCTGTAAGCCCACAAGGCGGGATTGAGTTGAACATGCCAATCCTTTCCTGAGTCATTGACAGTCTTCTTCAAAATCTTTAGTATAGTCTTGTTTGAGGCCTCTGCTTGGCCATTCCCTTGTGGATAGTAAGGCATTGAATATCTGTGCTGAATATGGAATCTTTCACAAAGTTCATCGACATCCTGATTTTTGAAAGGTCGACCATTATCTATAATAATAGCATTAGGAATACCATATCGACAAATAATGTAGTTGAGTATGAAGGATGAAATTTGTTTTCCAGTGACTCTAGAGAGAGGTACTGCCTCAATCCACTTAGTGAAATATTCGGTCACTGTGATGATGAACTTATGCCCATTTGAGGAGGAGGGATGAATTTTCCCTACTAGATCTAACCCCCATTGAGAAAATGGCCAGGTTGGTGTGAATGAGTGAAGTTCTTATGTAGGAGCATGAATAAGATTCCCATGAATCTGACATTTTGAGCATGTTTTAACAAAAGTGAATGATTCCCTCTCCATTGTAGGCCAATAGTAACCCATTCTAATCAATTTCTTGGATAAGGTTAGTCCACTCTAATGAGTACCACAAATGCCCCCATGAACTTCTTGTAAAGCTTTTTCAGATTCGTCACATTCAAGACATCGAAGTAAAGTACCATCAAGACCACGGCGATAAAGGGTATCAGCGATAAGGGTATAGTGAGAGGATTGTCGGATAAAGTTACGTTTTTGGTTACGAGATAAATCAGGTGGTAAATGGTCGCCTTTTAGGTAGGTATAAATCTTACCATACCAAGGTGAATCGGATCCCACCAAGTGGCGCATAATTTGGCTTTCAGTGTGTCATAGGCAGGTGTACATAATTGTTCCACCAAAAATTCATAGCAAGTCTATTTTTCTGGGAGTTGTACCAATGAGGCGATCATAGCCATAGTGTCAGCCACTTTGTTGTCAATCCTTGGAATTTGTGTGAATTGAATGTCCACAGTACTTTTTGAAGTCATCAATTCATCTTCTTGTAAGGAAACAACTTGTCATCTTTAGTCCGATAATCATCATTGATTTAGTTAATGACTGGGCTTGTGAGTCACCATGTAAACTTGTAGCCTTAATCCTCCATTCCCACGCGTCGTTTTAATCCGCGATTATGTTTCATATTCGCTATGTTATTGGTGCATGGAAACATTAATATATGCATCACAAATGGTATGTCCTTGAGGGGTGACAAAGAGAATGCCCATTTCCAATCCATGTTGAGTAAAAGAACCATCGAAGTATAAGGACCATAGCTGCTTAGATTCTGCCGTGAAAACATCAGCATCTGGAAACTCAATGTGTAAGGGGTGCTCTATTTGTAGAGGAGCATCTGCTAGTTGATCAGCAATAACTTGTCCTTTGATTTCTTTGCGATCAACGTAGTGGATGTCAAACTCACTCAAAATCATGACCCATTTTGCTAACCTTCCTGTTAGCGATGCTTTACTTAGTAGATACTTGAGTGGATCAATTTTTGAAACAAGATTGATTGTATGAGTTAGCATATAATGTCAGAATTTCTGTGAAGCAAAGATTACTGCTAAACAATCCTTCTCAATGAAAGTGTAGTTAAGTTCATGACTAGTTAGTGTTCTACTGATGTAATAGATTGCACGTTCTTTCCCTTCATGGTCTTCTTGTGCTAATAATGCCCCCAAGGATGTCTCGGTTGCAGCAATATACAGGATCAATGGCTTGTCTGGATTTGGTGGTACGAGCACTGGTGGATTCATCAGGTACTGCTTGATTTGTTGAAATGCCATTTCACATTTTTCATCCCATCTAAAGGGAACATTCTTATGCAGGAGGTGTGTGAACGGTAGACTTTTGTCGGCCAATTGCGCAATGAATCTTCTGATGGACTGAAGTCACCCTTGTAATGATCTCAATTGATTGATGTTCTTTGGGGGAGGCATCTCCATGATTGCCTGAACTTTAGCAGGGTCTACTTCAATTCCCTTTTCTGAAACAATATAACCTAAAAGTTTTCCCGATGTGACCCCAAAAACACATTTCTTAGGATTTAGGCTAACTTTGAATTTTTCCAATCTGGTAAATATTTTTTACAGTATCTCCAAGTGTCCTTCTCTAGTATATGATTTTCCAATATGTCATCTACATAATCTTCCATGAATGTGTGCATCATGTCATGAAAGATCGTAGTCATAGCTCTCATAAGTGGCTCCAAAGATTTTAGACCCAAAGGCATGACATTCCAACAAAGATGTTCCCCATGGACAAGTGAAAGTTGTTTTCTTGGTCCTCGGTGCAATCTTTGATTTGTTGTAACCAGAGAAACCATCCATTAATGAATACATGGCATACCGCTTATCAAATCAACTATAGTGTCGACACTTGAAGCGAAAAGTCATCCTTCGCAAGCTTTGTTAAGATTCTCCGGGGCATACTCTTACACAAGCGAGTCTGCTTATATCGGTATTGGCTATTGAGATCCATTCTCGATAGGCAATTGATCTTTATAAAGCTCGCATTGAGGAGTTTTTAAGTTCTTCCAACCAAGCATGAGATCAACTCCCAAGCCCCTCGCCCTTCCGCAAAACCCCACCCACGCGTCCACTCACCTACCACCGTCTACATATGACCAAGCAATTAACTTTGATTTTCAGAAAATTCATGAACTCTCGATTTCTTTTATCTGGCCATTGATCTCGCCCAGTCAACCTGATTATCTGTAGTTGCAATATTGATTTCCTTTGTAGGCTCGATCAAGATGGGTGATCGCTCATGATAGTGCTCTGGGAGAGTGTCAATTTTCCCATCAGCTGGTGCCTTGAAAAGGTTTTCACCATCTGATACGCTCTTTATTTTATCTTTTTTCTGATCTAGTACTGCTAGATTCTGGTTTTCACCACTAGATCATTTTTTTTATGTTCATTTTTGTAGCTAGGAGACTTGACACTCTCCTGATTAAAGACTTCATACCGAAAATCGCTAGTGGAACAATCATTTACATCATTGGCGGAAAGGAAGTTTATGATAGCTTCGTCATTCAGAAAAATAGGTATATCAATAGGTTTGGTTAGATCCCAGTCAATGAGATCAGGATGGATTAAAGGTAACAAGTCATTTGGTCGTGTGAAATCGGCAATGGTTAGGGTCAAGAAAGAGTTATTGGTAGGATCTGAGGTATGAGGTAGGTCAATGATGGTACTATTCTCCTAATAGTCTTGTTCGTTAAAATCCGACTCACTATCACTAGACTCATAGTTGCGTTGTGGTTCAGATTCTTGTGGTTGGGACCCTGAACTTTCTCCTTTGATTAGAGTGGGTGTATACTTGTGTATCACATCTACCCCTTTGTCGCTCCAAAATTTATCATCATGAATGGTATCCCATTCATATTCAGCAGAGTCTGTATCAGAGTTATTTTCTATGAAATTCAAGGTTGCTACCAAACATGTATCCTTTTTATCAGAATCCTCCTGTAGTGTAAAAACATTACCCTGTGATTGGTTGGATGGGGTAGCGTCATAGCCTAGTCCAATTTTATCATATACAGCAAGCCCTGGAAGATGGATAGGCTCAACTACGCCTTCTTTTCTTTTTCCAAGAGGACCCTTGTCATATCCCATCTTTTACATGATGGAATATCCTTTCCCATATCTGTCAGTTGGTAAGGTGACATTTAGAACTATTTCCTCTTCATCCTTATAAATCCAATTCAGAATTGTTGTATCTTCAAGATCCCCCATAGGGAATTTCTCTTTGATAAATTGTCCATTGAACTTGGTAGTTGGTTCTGCTTGTACTTGTGCTGATGTTGATGCTGCTAATATTTGTTGTTGTGTAATAGAAGGTTGTTCGTGTGATTGAGGAGATATAGGTAGATTAGCAAGACAAAGAGAATATTCCCCAACACCGCTTTCCTTGAACTGCAGTTTCTTGTCAAAGCTTTTGGTTAATTGACTGATTTGCATATCATATGGAGGAGAAGTATTAGCAAGTGCTTCTCGATTGTTTAGAACCAAAGTATCCTGATGAGCTTTGACGTTGGCACAAGTTTGGGTGTTTGAATTATCAGCTGGTATAGTGATTTCCTGTCCATCATATGGAAACTTAAGACATTGATGGTAAGTGGACGGAACAACTTGCATTTCATGGATCCAAGGATGACCCAACAAGATGTTGTATGCAAGATCGCGGTCTAAAACTTGACAAAAGGTATTTTTGATAACGGGTCCTACTCTGATTGGTAGCATGATTAGACCTTTAGACGTTCTCTCCTCATCATCATAGGCTTTTATAGTAATCTTCCTTCTAGGATCAATGGAGTCTTCTACAAATCCTAATGCTTGAACCACCTTCAAGGTACATATATTTAAACTAGCCCCTCCATCTATTAGAACACGTTTAACACGGAACTTATGGATCATGACCTCTAAGTATAATGAAGAATTATGGGGATGAGTCATGGAAACATCATCTTTGTCAGAGAATGAAAGACATGTGGGTGAGGACAAATGTCCTACCATGGCTTGAAATCGATTCACATCCAAATCCGTGGATACAGTCGTTTCAAAAAGGCCTTTGTCGAAAATTTCCTTATGTGCAGGGGAAATCTTCAGGAGTTCTAAAATGGAGATTTGAGCCAGAGTTTTTCGAAGTTGGTTAACTAAGTCATATTGATGTTGAGGGAAGGTCTCAGTGTATTTTGAAGAGGTACCCTTCAAGACAACTTTAGCTTGTACTCTTGTTGTGACATTCACTTGTCCATTGTCCACTTTCTCTTTGATTTTTATAACGTTGACTCGCTCATCATCCGTATAGAGGTGACGGATTACATTGTCATCAATTTGGTTCACATTTTTGTCAGAAAACTCTCCCTTTTGATAATTTAGTAGAGGATTGCAAAATGCTTGGTGATCTTCGTTGGATTTTTGTTGTCCTTCTACTGTGATAATGCCTTTGTCAATTAGGTCTTGAATAGCATGTTTCAAAAGCTTGGCAGTTGTTTGTACGATATCCTCTGCACCTATGGTAGTCCCAAAAATAGGTTTCATTCCATGATGGAGGTTTTACACTAGGTTCATAATTGCGTTGCGGTGGTAACATAAGGACATTCTTTTCCATAACCTCTTTGAAAGCAGATTCCAAGGATTGCCCTAGCGGAGTGAAAGTTCTTCTATTAGAGAAGAATGAAAAGCATTTTGGATTTGTGTTTGAGGTATTCCCTAAAGTGTTGTTGTTGTAGTTGTTCCCATGATAATTTTGGTTGTTGACAGTCCCCTGATTGTTGTTTGTTGGAGGAGGAAGATTATTTCCTTTATTTGCGACTGAATTGACATTGTTGTAATTATTGTTACGAGTAGTATTTGGAGTATTCAGAACAAATGGCCTAGTCGTGATATGATTTGCATCTACAACACCATCGTTGACAATGTTTTTGTTGTGGGTCCAAAATTTAGACTTGTCTTGATTGTTGTAATGGTTAGATGAGCTAGGATTGTCCCTGTCAAGTTTTATTGTCCCTCTTTTGACCAATGCACTTTCGATGGTGATGGCATCCTCAATCAATTTCTCAAAGGAGGGTGGACAATGTAGATTTAAGCAATAACTCATTTCTGAGTTGAGGCTATTGATGAAAGTAACCATTTTTTCCTTTTCTGGGACATGCCATGGGTACCTAGCGAACATTCTTCTCCATCTTTGAAGAAAGGTAGTGAAAGGTGAAAGGTTCACCAGGTTTTTGCGCAACTTTGCAAAGGTCAATCATGGTGATTTGGTGTTGAATGTTGTAGGCGTATTGTGTTATGAACAAATTGATCAATTCCTCAAATGATTGAATAGGAGGTGTAATCTTAGATAACCATTCCATAGAGTTAACTCCAAGGCTCCGAGGGAATAATCACAGTAAATAAGTATCCTCGTGGGAAAATTCCAATGTCATGTTTCAAAAGTCTCTAACATGGTCAATTGGGTCTGATTTCCCATTATAACGATCAAATTTGGGAATTTCACAGTGTTTAGGAAATGGAATCATGTTGAGACTTCTATCAAAAGGATAAGGATATATGTCATCCAAAGTGTATTTCTTGGTTGTGGTTCCCCCTTGTAATTCTTTGACTTGTCCTTGGAGTGCTTTAACCTGTTGTGTAAAGATAGAAAAATTAGATAGGGATGTTTCTTCTTCTTTGCTTTTTAATTTCTCAGTATCAAAATCTTTAGGCAATTTAGGTCCTTGATCTGCTAAGAAGAGAAAATACTTTTCTTTGTCACGTTGTAGAATCTTTTCAAGGGCTTTAAGAAACTTGGGGTTTTGTTCAGCCTCTCTAAGTTGAAGTTCTTCCTCTTGCTCACCATCACTATCTACAGGAGTTTTGTTCATGTTTTTGTTCTTATGAAATGAATTTTCCTCTCTATCAGCCATATTGTCATCACTGAAAAGGGGATTGCGACTCACACTAAAAAGAGGACTATCACATTCACCTTCTTCTTGAATGTTGTGGGTGGGAGTTTCTTGTTGAGATGTTTCTCCTAGTTTGTTGTGTTGAGATCTTGTAAAAATAGGCATATGTAAGAAATCCTCGGATATGATCAAAGGTCACTGAAGGATTTGACTAGGATGCGTTGAATATTCAATTGAAGGTTGTGGTATATTCTCAAACTCAAGAGGTTGATTAAGATTGTGATGTTGAGATAACGCTAACCTTTGATAATAAGCTTGGGTAGCCAAAGGTTCTACAGCGTAATCGTCGATGAATCCTCTAATGTAGTCTTGAAAATTTTTTGTATTGGATCGTCGGATCTGGATGGATCCGGGGTCATCAGATCCGGAATCCAACCTCCGGTCAGTTCAGATATCAGTCAATTAAAGTCGGATTTTGATGAACTTGGATTTGATTTCACTTTCTCAACATGGGAGAGAAATTTTAGAGATTCAGGTCTGTGTACAAATTTTGACAGAAACCTAGAAGTGCTATTTTGTTTCCTAAATGCGCTACAAAAAGAGGTATATGCGCTGGAGAAATAGTCAAATGCATTGTAGAATACCTTAAATCGCATTAGAAATAAGGGGACGAAAATGCGTAAAGAAAGCGAGGGTCCTAAATCGCGGCCCAGAAAAATGAATTTGAATCTTATTTAGAGCAGGGTTTAAAATGCGCTATAGTTTTCCTAAGATCATTTAAAAGCCGGTTTTCTCCAAAAGATAGTTTTTACCACGTTTGACTGAAGTTTTTCATGTTCGTTTTTGGATGATCCTTTATCTAAATTAATGTTTTTGAAAACACAGCAAACAATCTGATTTAAGTTGATTCGTAACCAAGCACAGAATAAGACAAGCACAACCTAGGTTGGGGCCCGAGGACTATTATCAAATAGATTCCGCGTAACGCATATGCATGGCGTGTGAAGATTGAGCGGCTGCACAGGCTCCCCCTTACAGTGCACTCTCTTCTCAAGCCAACCAAGCTTCCAACCCCCATGAAACTCCCATGGCGAGCTGATCACCTCTACTACAAACTGCAAAAGTGTGGATGCCTTCACACTGACCGGTGTTGCGCTAGCAAATAGAAGGATTTTGGCTTACTACACAAGAGTTTTTAGTTTGGGACCCCCGTTCGAGTGGCCATACATGGGGCAAGAGATTAATCACCATTAAGGTGACACTCTAGCCTGAACAGGTTAAGCTCAACAGGGTTTAAGGGAGTACTACTCCGTCTGTATGACATATCCGCACAAGCAACCTTAGGTTTTCCCTTAAGATTTACATTTATATATCGATTGGGAGTAGCTTGGCCTTAGCTCCATTGCTAGTTTGAGTCACATTGGGGTGATGAAATCCCCAGGCAGGCCCAATTTCTAGAGTCAATAACCATTTCTCTTACACCTAGGATCGCACAAGTGCGCAAGGGGAGAGGATACTTCGATTATCAAGTCAGGGTTACACGGGGAAAAGTGGGTCTGGTTTTCTGATCACCTAGTTTGCACAAGGTGAGAACATAATCACCTACCACTTTCAAGCACAGTCAAAAAGAGTAGACAAGTTCATTTTAGATGCACCAAAATCAAAAGTGATTTAATCTAAGTGAAGATTTTGCTTCACAACAGACATGGGGTTCATTTTAACTACATGATAAAGGTGTGGTGACTACCCTAGATTGATTCATTTTAAATCTAGCAAGAAACAAGAGAAAGAAATTCTGTCTATGGAAGGCGTCAGACTCAGAATCCCCGTTACAATTCGAATGCGAAACTCTGTCACTCAAATGCGCTAAAACAGAACCCAGATGCGCAACTCTGTTACACAGATGTGCGAAAACAGAACTCAAATGGGCAACTCTATTACCCAGATGCGCGAAAACAGAACCTATATGCGCTAATCTAGATGCAATTTTTTTTAATTTTTTTTTCAAAGCATATTTAAATGCGCCAAAGAAAGTCCTATATGCGGTAATTAAATTCCTAGATGCTCTGCAGAACTTGTTAGATGCGCCGCTCTGTTTCCCAGATGCGCCGAAACAGTCTTTAGATGGGCCGAGATACCTGCAAAATAAAAAATTTCGGTTCTTCCAGACACGCTGCCGAATGCCAGAAAAACCTGCAAGGAAAATCTGCAAGAAAACCTGCAAGAAAGAAGTCTAAAATGGGGGCATAGGCCCCACGGTGGGCACCATTTAATGTGTGATTGAAAAATAAATGCGTAAATGAATTGAAACAACTATTCAAACACACCAATAGGACATTATATCAAAACAGAACATAAGAAGTAAAAAAGTGCAAACTCAGTATTCTGCTTCCATTGTCGTCCTATTGTCCTCTATCTTTAGTGTTTTTGTCGATTCCAGCTTTGTGTTATCAGATTGTAGGCTAGGCTCAACAAACTGTCTTCCTAAAGAACGATATTTTGATATGATATATGATGCAAGATTAAGCTATGATAATGGTTTGAACTAATAAGCTTGAAATAAACATGATGCTATGATAAATGAATACTAAATGAATTAAATGCATGAACTCTAATTAATTTCCTATTACCAATGCTTGGATTCCACTACAGAAATTATTTTATATAGAGTTTTTATTTGATTTTGATTGGTACATCTTGATTGGCGGTTATGAGTAGAATTCTGAAAAGTAGATTGAATAAGCTGGCCCCTAAAAGAAAAGATAAAATGAAGAAATGCGAGAAACAACCTAAAACAAAGATTTTTCTATTTTTTTTATGGGGAAAGGAGAAAAGAGATAAAGAAATCATCTTTCTTTAAAAAGAATAAAAAGAAAAGGTTAAAACTGATAAATAATAAATTAAAAATTAAATAATATTTATTTGTGGGGGATATTCATGAGGTAAATTAAATATTTAATTAAGCTTTTAAAAGCAGAAGAGAAGTTTGTGATAAGAAAAGAGCTTTAATCAGGTTTTTATTGAAAAAAATGCAAAAGATCTCATAATTAAATAAAATATTTAATTATGATATGAGAAGATTGCACAATTAAATAAAATACCTAATTGTGATTTAGAAAGAAAGCATAATATATTTTTAATTAAATAAGATTTATTTAATTAAATCAGTTTTATGAAATTAATTAAATGAAACGTTTAATTAATTAGAAGAAGAAATTAAAATAGAAGAAAATGATATATAAATTTAATTAAATCAAAAGATTTAATTTAAATTTAGACAATGATAACTAATTTAAATAAATAGACTGTATTTATTTAATTAATTAAGTGGACGTATAAAAATAATTAAATAAAATAAATTTATTTAATTATGAAGGAAGAATAAGATGAATGAACAATATAATTAAATTAATTAAATTTAATCATATGTAGAGGATTTTAGAAAACTAATTAAATAATAAATATTTAATTAATTGCCAGGATTATAGACATGACCATTTTTATTCGTATACAATACCTTTGTTTTGAATCATAGGAGTGGGAAGTCAAATAGCATTGCAAATGTCTTAAGTAGGAGGCATACATTGATGACAAAGATGCAGATTAAAGTGGTTGGGTTCAATGAACTTAAGACACTGTACGCAGGAGATCCTAATTTTGTAGAGGCTTGGAAAGCTTGCAAGGAACCTGTTATAGTGGATAGGACAAGGTGACTGGATTTCATAATCCAGGATGGCATGTTATTTAAGGGAAGTCAATTGTGTATCATGAGGAGTTCCATGAGGGAGAACCTGATAAAGGAGAAGCATAATGGAGGAATGGTAGGACATTTTGGTTGGGATAAGACTATTGCCATTATCAGGGAGCATTATTATTGGCCTCAGTTGTCACAGGATGTGAAGAAGTTTGTACAAAGCTACAGGGTATGTCATATGGCTAAAGGAGTGAGCCAAAATACAAGCTTACATCAGCCCTTACTTGTACCAGAGAGGCCGTGGGAGGATATAAGTATGGAATTTGTTCTTAGTTTTCCAAGGACACAACGAGGGAATGACTTAGTCTTTGTGGTGGTTGATAGGTTTTCGAAGATGGCACATTTCATTCCATATCAGAAGACCCATGATGTATTCCACATTACTGAATTGTTCTTCAAAGAGGTGGTGAGGCTATATGGTCTGCCAAAGAGTATTGTTTCAGATCGTGACACCAAATTTTTGGGGTACTTTTGGAGGACCTTGTGGAAGAAGCTGAAGACAGAGTTGAAGTTCAGTTCTGCACACCATCCACAAACAAATGGGTAGACAAAGGTTGTTAACAGGAGTCTGGGTAGCCCTCTTGCTTGAAGGATGTTTGGTAGGAGATAAACCCAAGGGATGGGACTTGATCTTACCCCAAGTAGAATTTTCCTACAACAATTTTGTCAACAAAAGCACTGGTAGATCACCATTCTAGATTGTGTATGGAGGTAGCCCTAGAACAGCTCTAGAATTGAGGAAGATGGAGCAAGTGAAGAAAATAAGTGTTGAACCCGAAGATTTTGCAGAGCACATAAAAAATATACAC